>JAQBSW010012014.1:0-18153 GCA_029291075.1 Eudiplozoon nipponicum | reverse complement strand
CATCCTTATTTACAAACATACCACTGGATAAGACAACGGAGATCTTGTGTGACCTCATCAAAAATGAGTTTTTTGACTTCCCTATAGACACCAATGACATCAAAGACCTCATATTAGCATGTACTAAAAACGTGCAATTTACATTCGAAGGAATATACTACCGTCAGATCAATGGTGTAGCTATGGGAAGTTGCATCGCACCCCTCCTGGCAGATGTATACATGTATCACCTGGAAAAAACGAGCCTAAAAGGTATAATTGACCAGTGCGCACTCTACAAAAGGTATGTAGATGATATCTTGTTGTTCATCTCAGAAGCAGCAGACCCTTCCGAAATCCTCAAACAAGCAAATGGAGTCGATCCAGACATCAAATTCACTCTCGAGGTAGAGAAAGACGACAGTTTTCCCTTCCTTGACATCAAACTCACTCGAGAAGCAAACGGAGATTTGACACTGGCCATACATAGAAAATCCACTTTCACCGGACAATACATTCACTACAACAGTAGTGTGCCAAAATCCCACAAAAGAAACTTAGTAAACAACCTAGCAAACAGAATCAGGAAGATCTGCTCTGAACACAAGATTGAGGAAGAACTGGGCTACCTCAGGAAAATTTTGCTAATGAACAACTACCCAGAGCGTTTCATTGATGTCAACATCAGACCACGGCAGATTCGTACTAGAGAGGATACCGGCAAGCAGGTTTTCCTAAACTTACCATTTAGAGGCGACGTACCAGCCTCAATAATTGCACGGCGGCTGAATAGAATAACTAAGGACAACTTTCCCAGTGTTAAAGTTAATATGACATTTAGTACACAGAGAATCATGAGGTTGGATGCCAAAGATCAATTGCCAATTCTCTCCAAATCATTCATAGTCTACAAATTCTCATGTATGTGCGGTAGCACATATATCGGACGTACGAAGAAGCAATTGATAAGCAGAATCCAGCAACATTTGCCACAGAAATTGATTAACAAAGGCTTGCCACCGTCAGGAAAATCAGCTATTTCCGATCATATATTGGCAACGGGGCACCCTGTCAATTCGACCAATTTCACAATTCTACATAAAGCAAAATCAGAAAAATTATTATTTATCTACGAAGCACTTTACATAAAACAACAAGCACCTGACCTTAATATTCAAAAGTTTCATCAACATGATATTCTTATCGACTGGCCAAGAATAACAAAATTCAACAACAATCTACTAGTATCCAGCCAAGAACAAACAGGCCCTCGACTAGAATCAACAAACGTACAATCGGATTGGCAACAAACTGAAGTGGAAATAACAGAGGCGCATACGATGACAGAAGTCTCCAAACAATGTGAGCGTTTAACACTGCAATCAACACTGGCGTTGTTACCACGTGAAACGACAACTTTGCGCAACGAGGTGAAACGATCAACTATACTGGGAAAAATAGCACTTGTATATGTAACAGTGAACAATGCGCACAAATGGTTAATTCTCAAGCTATCAAAACAATAATGACAAGATCTCAGACATCACTTCGCAATACTGCGAGAATGACCTTTACATGCAAACACGCATACACACAAACACAAACGCATACACACTCACCAACTAGTCAAAACAAGAAACAGCAGTAAAAACGAGTCAGATTTGTTACCACTAGCATAATCAATTGAAAACCCAAAATGTATAAATATGTATGATTGTATAAGAGATGATTAGTATTCACGAAATAAATGGCCTTTATCCACTTTGTTATTTATATGTTCTGTTTTCCTAATTATATATATATATATATATATATATATATATATTTAAACAATATATAATATGAATATCATTTAAGCAACACTGTGAGCTCTCAACGGATAAATTATACCAGTAAAAACGCATTTGTTAATATTTACATATCTCTTTATATGTCTATGTATTTGTGTATATATATATATATATCATTAAGCAAAACAATGGGTTCTTTGGACTTGGTACCTACAAAATTCTCACTCAATGTATATTATATTTACTTTACATATATATATATATATATATATACTCTCATTTTATATGAATAGATAAATATCCATATATATATATATATATATATATATATATATATATATATATATATATATATATATATTTCAATCCACATATAAGCAATCATGTGAGGTCCCCTCACATCTTATATAAGCATCTAAATATTCTTCCACATGTATTGCGAATATCAAAATTAGCATTTAAGCAACCATGTGAGTTCACTCCACATTTTATATGAATTTTTAGAATCATACATATATATGTCTCTCCACAATATGTTTATACATATATTTTTTTATTATGTTCATTGCCTAAGAATATTACACAGCATATTTCTAATTAGGAAGAAAAACCATTAATAACAAAGTGGATAATAGCCATTTATTTCCAGATTACTAAACTTCGCTCTACAATCTTTCATTTATATACATTCTGGGTTTTCATTTGATTATGCGGGTGGCAACAAATCTGACTCGGTTTTACTTCTATTTCTTGTTTTGGCTGGTTGGTAAGTGTGTATGCGTTTGTGTTTTTGTGTGTGCCTGTTTGCATGTAAAGGTCATTCTCGCTGTATTGCAAAGTGATGTCTGATATCTGGTCATTATTGTTTTGATGGCTTGAGAATTAACCATTTGTGCGCATTGTTCACTGTTACATGTACGAGTGCTATTTTTCCCAGTGTAGTTGATCGTTTCACCTTGTTGCGCAAATTCGTATTTTGCACATGGTAACAGCGTCAGTGTGGATTGCAGTGTTGAACGCTCATATTGTTTGGAAACTTCTGTCACCGTATGCGCCTCTGTTATTTCCACTTCAGTTTGTTGCTAATCCGATTGAATGTTTGTTGAGTCTAGTCGAGGACGTACTAGGTCTTGCCTGAACACTTGTTGTTGAATTTTGTTATTCCTGGCCAGTCGATTAGAATATCATGTTGATGAAACTTTTGAATATTTAGGCCAGGTGATTATTGTTTTATAAAGGGCTTCATAAATACATAATAATTTTTCTGATTTTGTTTTATTTATTCACCGTACGTCCAATATATGCACTAACGCACATACATGAGAATTTGTAAACTATGAATGATTTTGGGAAAATTGGCAATTGATCTTTGGTATCCAACCTCATCATTCTCTGTGTACTAAATGTAATATTAACTTTAACACTGAGAAAATTCTCCTTAGTTGTTCTGTTCAGCCACCGTGCAATTATTGAGGTTGGTAGGTCGCCTCTAAATGGTAAGTTTAGGAAAACCTGCTTGACGGTATCCTCTCTAGTACGAATCTGCCGTGGTCTGATGTTGACATCAATGAACCGCTCTGGGTAGTTGTTCATTAGCAAAATTTTCCTCAGGTAGCCCAGTTCTTCCTCGATCTTGTGTTCAGAGCAGATCTTCCTGATTCTGTTTGCTAGGTTGTTAACTAAGTTTCTTTTGTGGATTTTGGCACACTGCTGTTGTAGTGAATGTATTGCCCGGTGAAAGTGGATTTTCTATGTATGGCCAGTGTCAAATCCCCGTTTTCTTCTCGAGTGAGTTTGATGTCAAGGAAGGGAAAACTGTTGTCTTTCTCTACCTCGAGAGTGAATTTGATGTCTGGATCGGCTCCATTTGCTTGTTTGAGGATTTCGGAAGGGTCTGCTGCTTCTGAGATGAACAACAATATATCATCTACATACCTTTTGTAGAGTGCGCACTGGTCATTTATACATTTTAGGCTCGTTTTTTCGAGATGATACATGTATACATCTGCCAGGAGGGGTGCAATGCAGCTTCCCATAGCTACACCATTGATCTAACAGTAGAATATCCCTGCAAATGTAAATTGCACGTTTTTTTGTACATGCTAATATGAGGTCTTTGCTGTCATTGGTGTCTATAGGGAAATCATAAAACTCATTTTTGATGAGGTCACACAAGATCTCCGTTGTCTTATCCAGTGGTATGTTTGTAAATAAGGATGAGACGTCAAGCGAAACCATTTTATTCTGTAAAATGTTCTTCCTCTTCAGTTCATCTGCTAGCTCGAAGGACTCTTTGATAGTGTTTGCGCTTATGATGCTTCGTATTGGTTGAAGTATTTTGCAGAGAAACTTGGCTGGTTTATATTGTGGGGCGTTGATCATTGACATAATAGGTCGCATCGAGGGAGCTCCTGATGCTGTCACGGCTTTATGAGTTTTTGGTTTGCCGTACAATCTTGCGGTGTTTGTTCCGATGGGTTTTGCCTTTTGGGTGTCTTCTATGAGTTTTGATCTAATATCGGAATCAGCCATCAATGTTAAAACGTGTTTTTCCATCTTTTTCAGAATTCCATTAATTCTTGATTCTATATTTGTTTAATTTAGATTTATCATTTATATTATCGTTCATGGACTTTCTATAAGCGTCGGCTTCAAGTATAACAACTCCTGATCACTTTGCAATACAGCGAGAATGACCTTTACATGCAAACAGGCAAACACAAAAACACAAACGCATACACACTTACCAACCAGCCAAAAGAAGACATAGAAGTAAAACCGAGTCAGATTTGTTGCCACCCGCATAATCAAATGAAAAATCAGAATGTATATAAATGAAAGATAGTAGAGCGAAGTTTAGTAATCTAGAAATAAATGGCTATTATCCACTTTGTTATTAATGGTTTTTCTTCCTAATTAGAAATATATGTAAATCAACATATGAGTAACTATGTAAATTCCCCCGAAAGCACACGATTCACTACAATTATAGCCGAATTACCTATTTCTAACTCCATCTAAATTGTTCCGTTTACTATCTCAAATTCATAGTCGCGGTCTCTTATTTGGATTTATTATTAACTCTGATTCTTCCCATTTACGTTTCATTTCATTCGAGAAAGCTTCGTTAAATATATGGCCTTTTAAAGATGTCACATAATGACGTTCATTTCTGATTTTATTTAAATTGATTCCATAATCAACTTGGTTAATCAATTGCAGTTACATAGTGCAATACTTTTACAACCATCCCAGTTTATCTAATGTCTCGTCTCCATTTATTGCCTGGCTAGATCTGATCTATGACTGTCTATATTTACATGCAGTTTTATGTTTCTCTCTACCTACCTTTATTGGACGCATGGTTTCACCTATATACCTGAGTTTGCAATCTTTACAAGGTATCTCATGAACCCCTGATGTGTTGAGCGGTTCTATTTTTTCTTTCTTATTCTGTAGTTTATTGCCTATTGTAACACTGTTCTTATGTTACATTTCGTTGTTAATGCCCTACTTTTTCTACTTAATCTAGAATATGGTAGAACCAGAGTTCTGTGCTTATCTTCATTTTGCTTACCTGTTTTTCTTGGTCTATTTTTCCATTAAATTGCCATAGCGACTCGTTTATGATTTTATCTGTTAATTTTTCTGGATAACTAAATTTCATCAGTTCTTTGTCCCTATATTTTAAATCCAATATTTTAAGACTTCTTATTGTCATGGATTATTGAATGTCTATTTTCATCCAAAACGGGTGATTAGAGCAGTAATGCAAGAGGATACCAGAATAAGTATCTTTCCTATAAATATCGTTTTCTAATGTCTGTTCCATTCGTTTAAATTCTACATCTATAAATGATAATTCTTCTTTTCTTTCTTTTTACAATGTAAATTTTACCTCTTCCAGTTGATTAGATAAATACAGATAATTCTCCAACTCATTATCCCCATTATTCAAAATGAAGAAGATGTCATCTAAGAATCTTAAATATAAGTTTGGTTTGAGGAGAGATCTGAACGAGTTCATCAGTCGTCGAAAAACATAACAAAACTACCGTCAGTTACACGTGCTGGCGGTAGTTTTACTATGTTGTTGGACGACTGATTAAATACAATGGGGTTTATGTTTACTTCAAGCTCGCAAACTGATACGTCGCCAGTAAGTACGAAACAAATGTGCATGAGATTATACTTTCCGTTCATGTTGCCTTTGGTTTATCCTTCTGGTCACAACTGAACTAATTTGTTACTAGGTTCGCAACACCTAATACATACTTGATTTAAAGAAATTTTACCACCACCCGCGCAATCACTAATTGTTTAAGCTTTAATTTTGTTCGTGTGATATTTTTCTTATGCTAAGCATTGTCACGGTTGTACCAACAAAATATATTTGATTTTAAATCATATAACACAAATTAACTTGTATACACTGTTTATGGATGTGAGATGAAATTCAGGATCGTAGAGTTGAGAAAAATATGGATACTTCAGTTATATCCGTTTTTCGCATGTAATGCAATGTCATCCACACTCCATAAAATGAATTACATTCAACATCACACATGATAATTCTTGGAGTTTTTCATGTATCCTGAATACCGTGTGTAAATACATTTTAACTATATCTAACTTAGCTACACGACGGTAATCGATCAATAATGCACGCGTTCGTAGCCGCTGGTAGACGTCAATTTTGTCCCTCGTGTGGACGCGTCGACACTTCCAATTGTGGTGATGTCATGTTAAACGCGGAATATATGGGATTATGCGCCGAGTGTATGTCTGCGGGTAGCCAAAAACTGGCAGAGTCCGTGATCAGCTATGGTGCAGAGGTAAATCATTACGAGAGTAGAATTTCATATAATTTGGTTTTTTTCAAGTCAGCAGTTTATCACTGGCTCGACTACAAATAGCCGCAATTTCATAAACAATACCAAATTTGTACCAGGACATTGTCAAATGTATGTATAGCAAATAAAAGTGTTGCTATGCCTAATGTCATATTCAATAAAATAATGTTATTTTCATTCGTTTCAAGTCTGCATCCTTTCACCAAATAAGCAATGCCATGATTTCCACGAAAATGTGATAACTAATGTCGATCAAGGTTTGAGTATATGGCTTTGCATGAGTAGCAGCTTCTGAGAAAGTTTTTTGGTGAACTTTAGCATGTGAACATAGAATTAAATCTTCTATTCATACTGGATTTTACCTATCCTTCTTGTCCTATTTGTATTTATTTGTTACTATGCACGCTATGCTCAATAAATAGAAAGTTTATATTCCCGTTTGCGAAATGCTACTATATATTGTCGTGATAAATAGACAATGCATGGCTAGATGTAAATTAGTTCATATAGGACCAGGAAGGTAATTCAATGCCATCGTGAACGGGCCAATTTATATTAACGCATGTTTCATGCTTACTCGCTACTCGGCTAAACCTGCCAGCACCACGCCTTAATTCCACTTTTTCATTTTAAAAACTTTTACAAATTGCATCGCACAATGCATGTGAGACTATCTGGCGATTGGAGCCGAATCTAGGTTTGCAACACCTAACACATACTTGCATATATATTAGTTCTTCGCAACAAACAGTATTTAACTGACTTAGGTTTTGTTTTTGTGCGACTGCTTGAATAGAATATGGGATTTTATGTTTAAAGTTCGCAATTTATGTTTACATGATTTTTTATCAGCCGTTGCACAATTAAAAAATGCCTAATAACACGATATTTAATTAGATTTACCTGAAGATAAATTGCACGGTGTACGTGGCTCTGGTGGCGAAGTGGATGAGTTACAAGTCACTGGTTCGGAATCTGGTCATGAATCTTCTGGATACCACTTTATCAATTGTTGTTATTGGTTGCGCAGTGCGATCATCAAGTATGGCCTATCTTCGATTTTCCATTACCTTCATTAGAAATCTAATACCATTCAGTACACTAATCTGGTCTTGTGATCAGTCTACTGTGTGTTATTGGATTTCTGATAAAGGTACTGGAAACGAAGCACCGAAAATTTATACCACCAAGAATAGATCGACCATCATTCACAGTGGTTAATACTAAGGGTATGAAAGCTTTTAGCGTGACGGAACTAATTAGCACCTAGCTATCACGATGACGGACACGACGTGTACTTGGAAATGAGGATCAATCGGCTAATTGCGGAAATATGAGTGCAAATCGAGAAACTACGAAATAAAATCGTGGAAAATTTATACTTGACTAGTTCTCAATAATGACGAAACCGGTGTAGTTGATAAATTGTACTTGCTATGCTTAGTTTATACCAAATTATTTAACATAACTGTAGTCAATATCGTTTCAATGGTGTATTATTAACAATACCACTATTAGTTTACTCACTATAGCTGACACCGGGATCATGTTGACAAATTTACTATCAATCAGACATTCTTCAAAACACAATCCCTCTGAACACAGAATACAATTGCATTCTTGACGGCTTTAAAACAGATTGATGCGCATGGCGAATATATTTTCTATTGAGGAATACTATTCAGAAGCTATTTCTACATTTTTTGAGTGATTAGCTAAAAGTGAGCTAGCTTAGAGTGCTTGGGCGTGTTTTGAGCTAACCACTTAAAGTGAAACTTTGAATAACTGTTTATATTCATGAAGATAATACATTTTTTTAGGTGAATTTGTCAGTCTTCCGTCCGACAAGAATATAATCGTTTCGGTTAGTCACTCATCCGATATCCGACATTTGCTAATTTAGTAGTCTTTATTTCCAAATTATTTTACCTGTAGGTCTCCCGCGCGGTCCGTCGTCTCACTGTGTGCGAGACGATCTGTGCGAACTGTATCGGAATGGCGGGCGGAGAATCTGGCACTGCTCAAATGCATTTAGCCTCATACAATATTCCAACAGCTAAAACACCACAGTCTTTTAAGCCGGCTCAACCTAATAACCACTCAATTGAAAAAAAATCACCAGTCATTGAAAGCACCCAGCCACTGCAGTGTTTTAATGAATGTTCAACTGAATTAAAATATTTTTCTGCCACAAAACAGTTGGGCCGCATTATCAGTCCTCAAAACAGCAACATCCATGATAATAATGGTATTTCTACTGAACCGTCTAGACTATGCAAATCTAAAGCTGGCTCTACGTATTCTCAGGAACAACCGAATCCTCAGGCTTCTTCTTCTGTTGTTGACATTGAAGATGGTCACTTGTTCACTCAGTGTGGTGTTGCTAAACAGAACAGATCGGTACTCGCTTCAGAAAATGTTTATGGAATCGTTCTTCCACGAACAAATTTGATGACAGATTCTGAAAATTTAAGTCGCCATCGGGGAACAAAACAGCCAACTAGTAGTTTGGCATGGAATTGCATTAACACTAACTGTGAGTGGCACAGCAGACGTCTACTTGCCACTAACCAGTTGGCCAGTTGTTTATCGCGATGGCCACGTGCGTTTCGCACCAAGGATGCCACAGCTACGTGGTATTAACCAGTTAATTGAAGATATTAAATAGCTTACTGGAAGATTATACTTTCTCAATGCCGCGTTTTGCGTACGCGGGTAATAGCTGTACACGGGCAGTTACACAAAGATCCGATATTCCACAATACGCAAAACGCGGCATTGAGAACCCGAATGCTTACACACCGCAAAATATTAACTTCAAAAACTTCTTGCACATTATACTTTCGTTTATCTACGAGTTTTGACAATCGCATAATATTGTATATTAATACTTTTATCGTAATGATGTTCTTGCTCATGCTGGTGCCGTAGTGCTTGTATACGCACACATTATATATATATATATATATATATATATATATAATGTGTTTAAATTTTGCACTTCCTTCCTTAAAAGATGCATTTATTATACAATTGGCTATAATATCAGATAATTGTCTCTATTTATTTAATGTTCTACTTGTATTTTATCTTTTATGTCGGTCTCTGTACAGTGCTTCTTATTAATTACGAAGTTTTAACATCAATATTTTTCAAATTTGAAATTGAACAGAAGAAATTGTGTTTTTGTTATTTTAATTCGTCACATAGAACAATTATACCAGATCCTGTTTAACACGCATTGTAAATTCATGTTAACTTGAATCGCTGCCTTATAGTGCAAAATTGCTGTATGATTCGATATTTATTGGTTGGTTGTGTACGCTTGTCATACATACGTAATACATGCATAAAAATAGTTCTTGGTCTGCCGCGCAGTGGATTTCATTAGAGCCTCTCCAAGGGATCCTTTTTGCTGCTAGATTTTTTTCTGATAGGGGTATGGTGCTATGTCGCCAAATAACCGATTATACATTTAAGTATGCTCAGCCACTGAAATAGGCTCGTTGGTCTTGCGAACAGGATGTGCAAATGGCCTTCTCAGACATTGCCGCAGCCAGTGCAGTCGGTGTACGTTAACTCGATGTGATAAAACTGGTTTGCCTGCAAATTATCCTACTTTATGTGCATCTGTAGTTATATTTTTGTGAAGTGTAAATATTTGAGATTGTTTACAGTTTTTTGCTTAATTTGGTTAATGAATTAAGCGGTGGTAATGAAATCTTGTTATCCACTTTTTGTCACTAAAGCACATCTGATATGTTTCTTGTTTAATTTTGTTACCCAGTTGTTATTTGAAACCGATAGGATTCACCTTACCAGATATAAATATTTAATCAGTAGTTAAGATCAGCGCACAATGACCAAGTAAAATTTACTGTCTCGCGAATTTGTAAGCAATTGGCAATAGACGGTATTGCTGGTCAAAGTTTTGACATTGATTTGCATTTTATTTTTATAACGTGTGTAACAATGCAGTTCTTTGGTTTCCTTTCACAAGTATAGGCAAACGGAGATTCAGGTCTCGTGCTTAGTGACTTCCAGTTTTTACATTGTAACACACCAGGACCAAAAGAGCAATAGCTTAACCACTGTCTGCATATGACTTCTTGTAGTTAGCGTATATTAACACGATAGCTGATAACAGTCATTGGCAGAATCGACTAGATCACGAATGGGATAACTGTATCCCTTTAGTTCCGTCAAGATTTATGGTACGACTGACTGAGGTTCGCTGGTTGTCGTGCAGGAATTCGCTATGACTACGGCTGCGAGTTACCTATTCTTACATAATGTTTTAGTATGTCTAACTCTTCCTTTATTTATTTATCAAGAAACAACCCTAATAGCGTCAGAGCAGGATACTTCACCTGCACTGTCAAACATGACCATTCGGCATATTCATTTCGTCTCAATGACACGCAGCTTCTTGTCTGGTTGCCATGCGAGCCGTTGTTGAGTACCTCACGTGCACCTTAAGCTGTCTAATAACTTAAATGGAGCCGGCGTTCTATGTCATGTATATACTCGTATTTGGCCAACTTCAGCCTTTATAAACTCTTTGTTTTTTATATTTCTTTTATTGTGATATTCTTACTGACAAAATGGTTTGGTTTTGTGACTTACCTTATAAATATATTTTCTTCCAAATAATCATGAGATTTTATTTTAATAACGGAGTTTCTTCGCCAAAATCTATATAAAACCACAGTCCTTAAGTGACTAATTTAGGAATTTGGTGCAAGAGGATCTCAATTTTATCTAAAGAAGACAAAATTTCTTTCGCACAGATGCAATTTTCTAATGACACAGCGGACATGTTCCCATAAAACGGAGCGATGTAATCCATGCGCATGTTACCATAACACGACATCGTACTCAGGTCAACCCCATTCTTGTAAGCGGACACTGGTTGTCCTTTGTAAGGATGCGGTACTTACCACGGGTGGCCCACTGGTTCAATCTATTGATCTGTTCTTTTAGTTCACCATAATATGTTTAAAATTCCTTGTCACGGGTACGCCCGTATTCATCCATAATATCGGCACTAAATGCGATGCATATGTTCAGAAAACCTTCAATCAATCGCGGGTGGTGCTAGTTCTTTAAATCAAGTTTGCGAGTGTAAAGTAAAAATCAATCCCATTTTATTTGACCAATTGTCGAACAACAGAAAAAATACCGTCAATCACACGAACTGACGCGTTTCGACTTTCCATGGTCACCAGAGTACGACGGCAAACTGACTAGCGAGGGACAAACCGCAATGCAAATATATGGAAAGCAAAACAAGATATGCGTCTCTTACCTCTAGAAGTCTCGCATACATTGTACTTGGCTGGAAATGTCGGCTGCACAATTTCTATGCAGTCACGAACACTAATATTTCTCAGCTTTCGCCACATATATATAGGCAATAAGATTAAACAATCATTGATTGCGCGGGTGGTGGTAACAATTTGTTAATTCAAGTTTGAGAGCTTTAAGTAAACACTAATTCCATTGTATTTAACCAGTCGTCGAACAACATGGCAAAACGATCGTCAGTCACACCTTCTGACGCATTTCGACCTTCCATGATTGTCATCAGTGTACGACAACAATCTGACTGGCAAAGATCAAATGACAATTCATATATATGGAAAGCAAAATTAGATATGCGGCTTCCATCTCCAGTAGTAGTGACTGCATAGAAATTTTGCAGCCGCCATTTCCAGTCAAGTACAATGCATGCGAGACTACTGTAGGTGAACCTTAGATGTATTTTTGCTCCCCATAAATATGCATTGCGTTTTGATCCTCGCTAGTCAGTTTACCGTCGTACTCTGATGATGATCATGGAAGATCGAAACGTGTCAGAACGTGTGACTGACGGTTTTTTTTCGACGACTAGTTAAATATCATGGAATTTTGTGTTTACTTCAAGCTCGCAAACATGACTTAACGTATTGTTACCACCACCCTTGGAATCAATTTCTTGTTCAATTTTAGGTAAAATGACAACTCAGAAGAGATTAGTGTTGATCACTCTTCAATCAGTAAGCTATGACAATATCCACGAAAAAGTAAAGCGATTGATAAAGCGAAGTAATAGAATGGCTCAAAATAATCAATAAATTTGTCTGTAGTGCATTTTTTTCAAATCTGACATAAGTATTTTTAAAATTGGACGAACATCACAATCGCATAAAAATATTTAGCAGCATAACGAATATTGGCTGAGAAAAATCTGTGCTTGAATTATTTAAGTTTCATTTTTTAAATATCCTGAAATCTGAGCTTCTTTTTCGTCTGCGTTTTCTTAGACTTCGTAGAATTATTCTTTGCAATAGCATTAATTTTTGTTGTTAGTCAACAATTTGACCGGCTTTAATAAAAAAATGCACAAAAATTTCTGAGCTCATCGACTTTCAATTTATTCGTGCCTCCACAAAATCTTCTTCGATAAATGTGTTTTCTACACGAAGAGAAAAAAATGTATCGTTGATTCAGACACAATAACTGGGAGCCACTAACAATTTTCACTAAATCTGTTTTATAGGCCTATCGACCACTATTAAAAAGAGATCATTACTACTCACGACATTCAAAGCCTCGCAAGTAATTTTCGAGGCGAATTTAGAACAGTTTCATTCTTCCTTCTAAAAGTAATTGTATATGTCTGGGACATTTAGCTTCCCAAGCTGTCATTTTGCATAGATTTCAGTGATAATTTAATTTTTTCTCAAAGAAACAATCAAATGCTAGTAACGTATTACACACGTAATACGTTAATAGCAAAATTTCGTGAAGACAAATATAATTTGAAGATCGATTTACAACAGGCCTATTAACATATTCCTGTCGTAACCTGGGATATATAAAAACAGCGACCAGAACACTGTTCAGTTTATTAGAATGTTTTACGTTTTATCTAGTCAAAAGTGCGCTTCTCAGACATTTCATTGATTTAAGAATAATAGTAATTTCGATATTAAAGAGTAATTCAGAACATATCCCAATAAACTATTGATTTTTATTCCGATCCTTGACACTGCAAAACATTTTCGCAACACGCTATTCTGATTAGCAGAATCTGGACTTTGGTAAGACACAAATCGCTTCAGTCGAAGCTTATTTCCTGTGTAATCTGTGAAATGGCATTTCAAACTATTCTACTTTTAACTTTGAAGATCGATTCCATTAAAAGTCTTCCATAGCCTAAGACCTTAAAAATGTGCAGAAGATATAGGGCATTTTCAAATAATGAAATATATATCTTTGTCCATGAAAGCCAGTTTTTTCGATTATTTAGTATCTTAGGTAACAGGAAAGGATTTATCAGAGGCTCCGAAATCTATTACTCTACAGATAATGAGAAATTGCTTCTAAAGGCCAGAGATTTTTTGGAAAACGGACTATGTAACACTTCTGTATTACGACTGGCCTTTCCTGCTCACACCTGAAGATTCGAAATTATAGATTTCTGCTACATTGGAACCGAAAGTTAAGGAAGTTATAGGATTGAGTTTCGTCTTCTCGTCTACTATCCATTCCATGGCACATTTGTTTGGGAACACCTCGCTTTTATTGATGCAGTGAATCAATTTATTAGAATGGTAGGTCGTAGCAGAAAAGCTGTCCCTCAATTATTTTGCTTTGAAACAACATGTTATAGAAATGTAAAAGCTTGATCCTGATTTTAAATTGACATATGATATTTTCTACATTTATAATTAAAAGATACAATTGTTTCCGAGCTTTCGACACCAGCCACCTTCATTTCCCGCTAACAAAATGATAATTACCGCTGGCGATAATTTATTTTTTAAATTATATAATTGGGAAAACATTTTGACACTCATATTTATATGTTAACAGCTCGTAATCTAACTATTTATGCGTGGAAACTCTGGAGTGATGTCCTTTATTCTTGTTATTCTAATCAGTTTCTAGGAAAAAATCTTCGACAAATCTTTTTAGATTTTACACATAGGAATTATAGTGAATGTCGGATAGCATTCAGTTTTTGGGGAAATTTATCAATCGAAATGGTGAATGATTGGACTCGATATGTACCTTATATAAGAGGAAAAAATCACCCTGTGAGAATATTTCAAATTGAAACATTTTACCTGACAGTTTTTCAATTCAACCCTGTAAATAATAATTGAGTTAAATGTTTGGTTTATCGTCCAGTAATGATTGGCATTATTACTTGATCGTCCACAGGAATAGCCTGTTGAAAAATTCCCGCAAAGAATGCCTCTAGTGGTTTAATTTATACATAGATAACTCACTGTGACATCGCAAAATTATTTTTTTTGAGATTGAGATATAAACCATTCTAATTTGCGTTTTATGATGGACACTTCTTACCAAAGCACCACCTATCACGAGCAGTCTAATGGCATGGTAGCAAGAAAGAATAAGAATAATTAAACCAATTTAATATCTTCTTTCATTTGTGCGAACTGCGTAAATATTTTACTTTTATCTTTTCGCAATGCGCTCCTGATTACACGGACTGTTTCGTACCTCATCGTCAAGACTTATGTATGACACAGACTTAAATCTTTTAAGCAAACCCCCCGATTAATAACCTCGCAGGATAATCAAAAAGGAAAATCATCTTGCCTTTGGCGTTAACTTAGTAATTCATCAGCCATAATGATCATATACATACCTTGCTACAATCCTGCACGAAACTACCAGTAAAACCCGTTTCCAACGCTGGTTCAAAGTAAGCACATTGGTTCATGTCAGTGTTTACTTCGACAGAAACTTTTTCTTCGTCCTACATAGTTGCGCACTCGCATGAGTTACTTTCAGTAGCCTGAAACCGTTCACCTAGCCGGTGGATCATAAATTTGAATGAAAGTTCTTTTCCCAAACTTGTGATCGTGGCCAAATTGAAATTAATTTGTTTATCGTGAAATTAGTTCATATTTACATAAATTGATGTCTATGCCTATCCTGTCTGGATGCCACTTGCGCTCTCATGCCATGGCTATTATATGATAAGCTTTTATGGCTTCATCTGAAAAACTTTCAAAATTTCCTTTTCCTCAACATAATGTAACCCGCTGTTTTAGCTTAAACATTGGTAGCAATTTTGAGTTCTTTAGCATTATACTGCAACACGCGGCTCCGCGTTACAACCTAACGAAGTTCAATTTTGACTAACATAGTTCTCTTTAAGGTCAAATAGTCTAATTCTGGTTCTACACAATATTTCTCTTAACTGTGATTTTAGCAACAATCTCTGTTAGTTTCAAGCAGATTTAATTGAGATTTCTTGAACTGAAAATTTAATTTTAATTAATAGGGTTTTGTTTAGTAATAATAGACACCCGCGCGCAATACGTAGGTAACATTCAGTGGATTTATGTGACTTAACGCTCAAACCCAGGATTTGCTTGTTTTGTATGCCTTAGTCATTTTTACATAACTACTAATAGTTCAAGTATTTCTGAATCATTTATCCGAAACCCTACAGTTCAGTGGATTTATGTCATTAAACACTCAAAACCTAGCATACAATGGACTAATTATTTGTGGTGCTTATTGTGACTACTTTTACACGATTTTTTCTTTGCTTAATAACATTTTGATCAATAAAACTATGACTTGATGCTGTGGCCTTCTCACATCACCCTTCGGGAAAGGGCCATGGGATAAGCATGAACGCGGATCGTAATAACAGCTACCAGATAGGAAGATAATTTCGCACTAAATAAACAACTAGCTCGCAGAACCTCTTACATTAGCTACAAAACCTCCTACTATACAATATCAGACGCAAGGACCCAGTATTATAGATACAAGAATTTCAACTGAACGTGAGCACGACTAATAGATATAAAACAAAACGTTTAGTATCGTTGCGCATAATGAACTAATACATATTCGGATCGCTGCCGACAACTGAAGAATAAGAGTAAGTAGATCGCAAATAATTATAAGTACTCGATGAATAAACTTCTACGAAAATAAGACTGATTAAAGCAGAGCCACATTTGGAGCAGTATAGCCCTAAATAAGTAGTGAAGGAATTGCCCTATTGGATAAATTCGATAAAAGTACGGAGGAGTAAATGTCTGGAACATATTAAAAGACAGATATTGATGCAAACAACAGAAAATTCATTAATATTTATTCAAATGTTTGTCAACAAGCAAATTATTCTTCCAAGCTTTGGTAGAGGCTCTTGTCACTATAATAGTTAAGCCTTAGTAATATAAGATTCGTATTTCTCATATTACTGAAATGATCACCAAATTTAGAACAACAAAATTCCTCATTCCTTTCAGCACCTTCCTATAGGCTAACTTTCCTATGTCCTTTGGTCAACTGCTCTTAATTCTGTTATCTATTCCATCAAAATAAGATCTGTTACAAATTATTTATTAAAACAGATTGCGAATGCCCACCGTCTCACTGATTTCCGTAGTATATTTTTATGAAAAGGAAGACCATAACCACAGCGACTCATTCAATTCACCTATGTCGAATTTAGGATCCTTTCCTATGTAAAAAATTAAGCGTAATTACTTGTGGGAAATTCAAAACTGTTTATCAAACATTTTCAGTGTAAATCAAAATACAGGAAAACAGATATGGCTGTACCAGAAAAAAGCAGGAGCGTGTCAACACAAAGCCAACCTCTCAAAAAGTGTTGGTTAAAGTCAACAAGACAAATGAACTTTGACAATTTAAACGAAGAAAATTCCAAAATAATAATACATATTTGAAAAATACCTTTGTTCAAGAAACAAATTATAGCTTCCAATGTCACGAAATCAAAATTGATTAATTTTTATATGGAGAGGTAGCGATCTTTACATACACTCTCATGTTAATGATATATCTCATACATAAATGTAGTCATCATTCTTTTGTTTCTTCACGACTCTACGAGAAAGTGTTTCCCCAAGTCGTACTGATACTTCGCTAGGTTCCATTTTCATATTGTGTCATTCTTACGTTTTCTTGTAGTTAGGTTTCAATTCCTTTTTACGTTTGGTTGAATCTTGCTCCTTTTTCCACATTTCGCGGGTGGTGGTAACTATTCTTTAAATCAAGTTTGTGAGCTTGAAGTAAACATCAATTCCGTTGCATTAAACCAGTCGTCGTACAACATAGAAAAACTACCGCCAGTCGCACGCTATGACGCGTTTCGACCCTCCATGATCATCATCAGAGGACGACGGCAAACTGATAAGCGAAGATAAAACCGCATTGAATATATATGGAAAGCAACCTTAGATCTGCGGCTCTCACCTATAATAGTCACGCATACATTCTATTTGCTTGGAAATGTTGGCTGCACAATTTTTTTGCATTCAAGAACATTAATTTTTTGCAGCTTTTGGAAGGTCGAAAAGCTTCAGTGCGTGCGACTGGCGGTAATTGTGCTATGTTGTTCGACGACTGGTTAAATACAATGGAATTTTCGTTTAATCTAACCTCGCAAACTTAATTTAAATAATTGTTACAACAACTCAAGTGAAATTAATTATTTTAATTTTATACTATATAGAGTATATATA
>JAQBSW010012013.1:0-18153 GCA_029291075.1 Eudiplozoon nipponicum | reverse complement strand
TTATACTGACATACGTAAGTAATTAATGGATCAGGTGCTTATATCAAGTCCGCAACCTTGATTATAATAATTGTTATCACCACCCGCGCAACCAATGTTGTTTATTTAAGAGATTAGATTTAACTTCTGATGTAGAGTTCTAATTTAATTTAGTTTTTAACATAATACAGTGGCATATTAACATATTACAAAATAATTTGGAGGGAAAGGAAACTAGTTTACATGAGTTGAACATGGACTCAAAAATTTTAGCAATTACATCAGGCTGGGTTCTCTGTAATACGACTGGTAATATCGATAGGCGCGCACACACACACTCAAACCAACACAAAAATAAACCGGCATTTGAGAACTAGACCTTCACATATGCATGGCAACGATAAAATGAAGTAAATAATATTAGCAACAACATAAATATTTTTAAACGCTGTGAAGAAGGAAAGGGCAATGAGCAAGGAATTGGGGCATCTAGCCTAGATCGGGAGACCCATGAAAAGAGACCAACTTGACCTAAAAGCAACACAATCCAGGCCAGGTCAACTTTAAGGTAATGCAAAAAATATGACGACTACAAATCATTGTCGACATCGCAAACGCTGTTTAGTACGCCTACAGTTTACACTAATGAATTTGAGAAATGAGACTAGTTTATTATTTTTAACCAATGTTTGCAAATATTCCAGACTAGGCTTAAATGATATTGTGTGATCGTGTAGAACATTAATGCTTGAAATTCGAAATATTTCCCATGACCTGAATGGTGTATTATTAATAGTGTGTACATCGCTACAAGTTAGTTAATACAAACCTATATGCGTTAGTTTGTATTAAATTTGCCATGCTCACTGCATAAACACAATAATGTTGTTCCTTTGCAACCAAGATTATACAAAAAATTAATTTATCTTATTGTAAAATTAATTTTACGCTCTTAGCGCTGTTGTTATGCGTAGTTCTAACATTTAGGTTACATTTATATACATGTCGGTTTTTAGTTAATTGTCTGATTACCAGGATTGAGTGCATATAGCCACTGGTATTACAAATTGTACACCTGTCTTACTTTGAACGAAAATATTCAGTGAAGAATAGAGTCACGAGTCTCACACTGTTGAGGCTCGGTCCTATGTTATGAATTGAAAGGTCGTGTTTTTGTTTAATCCATAAATTCTAGCTATTACCGAATAGTTTCACGATAGGAATGAACTTTGGTTTAGAAGATGTATATCCATAGCTTATGTTTTATCGACAATATATATCATGGTGAAGACCGTGACTGTGTTACAAAATGATCGGACAAAAAGTTTATTGTAGCATTTAACCATTCGCAAAACTTCGGTCTATACGCAGTTTTGATTCTGTAGCACGGATATCTGATTTTATATTATGGTGTGTAGTTGTCTATAAAATAGGTAACATATTGTGCAGACTGTGATTTATTCTTAAACAATGAAACCTACGGATGAACTAATTTGTGAAACAATGGTTTTCGATGGTTGCACATGTTGCATATTCTATTCTCTGAAATCAGTTGAGTTTGTATTTGTTTAATTGCTTTTTCTATTTAACTTTTTAATTTCAGTTTCTCTGGTTAATGTTCATGGTTTGTCAGTTTTATGAGGTATGAGTGGCAATGTTAAGATTCGCGAATCTACAACTGACAAGCCTGGTCAGTCTGGTTTTTCGGATTGCGCTCCAATTCCACGTAAGCGTCGCTTTCATGATGAACCTTTGCCAGCCGATGAATGTCCTATTACAACGAATCAGTATCAATTAGGTCCTGATGACCAAGAAAAGCATCATGGCGAAGATGGACAGTTGATGGTCACAAGGAAATCACGCTTTGATGTGATTACTCCAACAGTCAAGCTCGGAAAATCATCTACAACGTCGAAAAATAATGATGATCTTACTTCTGTCAAAGCTACATCGTTTAGCAATGACAATAGACAGGCCGGGATTTCATCGTATCAGTCGGAGAGTGTTTCTTCTTTCCTTTCGTCGAATAAAGCATTATCCATACAACGAGATGATGAACGTAAAACAAATGCTGCATTATCTACCGTTCAAGAAGATGGCTGCAAAAATCAAAATGTGCGCAAGAGCCGTTTTGATCCGGATAAACTATTAAAGGCTGTGCAAGCAAGCTCAGCTTTGGCTGCGGCGAAAAATAACATTGGGAAGCCAGTTAATTTGGAAACTGTTTCTAGATCAATGTCGACTACAAGTGAACCTTCCATTTCAGTTGCAACCACAACTAACTCTGATAGTACATGCGAAGCTAACAGAAAAGTTCGCATCAGCCCACCACGTCTTGCTAGCAGTACTGCCCTGTTGGCGTTTAAGCCTGATCAGTCAGTTATCTCTGCCAGTGGTGTAACTAACGCTTCCGACATTCTTGCAGACGGAACTGTCATCAAGAATTTTAATCCATCTACAACCATGCCAACTTCGAGTTTGTTGGGTAGTGGTACTACAAATACAGTTAAACAGCTAAGTACTGCTTCCAGCCAATCGCTACTTGGTTCCTCTCCAGGACTACTCGAAGCTCCTTCGCAGATAGCTGCCGCTGGTATCCATCCTATTACGAAGTCAAACAATAGCAGTCATAGCACCAATAAGATGGCGGGCCAATGCAAACCAAATTGTCCGAGTGTAGGTGGAATGCCTTCATTAGCTGCAATGCGCGCGATGACTGCTGCAGCTAACAACCTTGTAGCTAATATCAACATGCAGGGGAAACCTTCAGGTAATATACTGTATATGTTTACACTCGATTTGAATATATAATACGAGTCTTGAATTATATCCATGCTCTATGTCTGTTAACCGTTTACCAAGCGAAATTAATTATAACTATTGCTATTCATGATTTCAGAAACATTTTCGTAGAAACACCATTTAAAATATTTTGGATTTATTAGTAGGTAAAATGGTTAGTATTCTTTAAATCAAGTTTGCGAGCTTGAAGTAAGCACCAATCCCATTGTATTTAACCAGTCATTGAACAATATAACAAAACTACCGCCAGCCGCAACGCACTGACGCGTTTCGACCTTCAATGATGATCATCAGAGTACGACGGCAAACTGACTATCGATTATCAAACCCCATTGAATATATATGAAAATCAAAGTTAGATATGCGGCTTTCACCTCTAGTAGCCTTGCATACATTGTACGTGACTGGAAATGTCGGCTGCACAATTTCTATGCAGTCACGAACATTTAATGTTTGCAGCTTTCGCCACACACAAATATATACATAGGCAATACAATTTAACAATAATTGATTGCGCGGGTGGTGGTAACAAGTCTTTAAATCAAGCTTGCGAGCTTGAAGTAAGCACCAGTCCCATTGTATTTAACCAATCGTTGAACAACATAACAAAACTACCGCTAGCCACAACGCACTGACGCGTCTCGACCTTCCATGATCATCATCAGAGTACGACGGCAAATTGACTATCGTGGATCAAACCGCATTGAATATATATAAAAATCAAATTTAGATATGCGGCTCTCACCTCTAGCAGTCTGGCATACATTGAACTTGACTGGAAATGTCGACTGCACAATTTCTATGCACTCACGAACATTAACTGTTTTCAGCTTTCGCCACATATACATATATAGGCATACATTGAACTTGACAGGAAATATCGGCTGCACAATTTATGTTGTTATGTTGTTCGACGACTGGTTGAATACAATGGGTTGGTGTTTACTTCAAGCTCGCAAACTTGTTTTAAAGAATTGTTTCCACCACCCGCGCAATCAATTATGGTTAAATTGTATTGCTTATATATGTATATGTGGTGAAAGCTGCAAACAGTTAATGTTCGTGACTTTTTTTGAAATTTTGTTGCGGTGTGTACAATTCAATTAATTCAATGCTGCGTTTTGCGTACGCGGGTAATAGTTGTACACGGGCAGTTACACAAAGATCCGATTCTTCACACTTTCCGATTTTGTGATAGAACCGCATTTCCAGTTGAAAAAAGAAGAATTCAACCCGATCAAAGACAAAACTATATATATATATATATATATATATATATATATATATTAATAGGTGATTATGTACACTTTCCCTTATAAACTTTGTTGATTTCATTTTTTGGGTTTTATAATCACTATTAGCAGTGAATAGATAACAATAAAAGAAACACCGAAACGTTATCGACAATTGAAACTGTTGAGATGCTTCAATTGTTTCAGGTGAGGAATATAAAATTCATTTTATGATGCATTCATGCAGCCGTGAACCAAAACTTAATTGACTTATTATTTATAATTACTTATATTCTATAAAATTAAAGCTAATGAAAAATGATGGAGCTGGAAGCATTACAAATTTGATTAGATTTCTCTTGCATTGATTATTTTAGACCCACAAGAAAAAAGTAGTGGAAACAACAATATTTTTCATTTCCATGATTAAATGAATATAAAGATCGGCCAATTACTGGTGTACAATGTTTCAAACTGCTCGTTACCAAAAATTGTTCGGTGTTATGAATTCTTTGGTATTTATTTGTTATCTATTCGTTTGGCTCCCCTAGTGCCATGAAAAACGATGATCAATTCTGTTATATGTACTTGGTTGTGGCGTAAAAACATGCATTATTGATATATATATATATAGTATATATATGTATATATATATATATGTATATATATGTGTGTGTGGCTTTGTGTGTTTAGAAATTCGCGCTGTGTATACGACTACTTTACGTTATACGTTTATTATAATGAACGGCAAGATATAGGATATATTGGAATAAGATATGTATTAAGTTTGAAAACTTAGTTTTAATAACTTTATATACAATAAGTTAGGAGAAGGCTGCGATCTTGATTTAAACACCATGCTGTAAACTTCATATATAAAATCTGTATTTAAGAAGAAAGCATTTTTTGAAATTTGATTGCGGAGTGCCAGCTTCATATTTTTCAAAGATGTGATAGAACCGCATTTCCATTGGGACGAATACAAACTAAGCCCGATCGAAGACAAAAAGGAAATGGAAATTGTGATCAATCGGATCTTTGTGCAACTGTTCGTGCAAAGCTACAACCCGCGTACGCAAAACGCGGCATTGGAAAATAAGAAGAAATTTTCAAAATCGCATCAAATGTATCATGGAAGTAGCATTTTTCATTATTTTGATGTCACCTATCGCATATAACATCAATCTGATTGTGAAGTAAAGCTATTTTCAGATGTCCATACATAGTAAAAAACGTGAGATTTGTGTTCATATCTAGCTCGCTGACTTGGTCCACATAATCTTTAATAAGGCTAGGCTTGTATGCGTGGATGTAGGTCAGTATTATATATATGGATCCGTATATGTATATATGTATTTATGTGATTATGTATTGGATTTTGTATGCATGCAGGTATGTATGTGCGTTTTTATGTATGTATATATGTATGCGTGTATGTGTGCAATCTTGCATGTATATCTTCACACATGTATGTGTGTATGCATGTATGCACATGTGTGTATTATTTCATGTACGTATGTATTTATTCATGTATAAGAATGTGTGTATATATGTATAAATGTTTGCATTCTGCTTTTTTTATGTGTTTCATATGTGCATTTTTGGATCCGTATCTTTTATATACTTGTGTAAATATTTTTACGTTATTGCATATAAGGTTTTGTTATTTATGTAGAATGTGTTTCGTTATTGTGTATAGTTTACTATTGAACTAGTTAACCTTCTTCGTTATGTTACACAGCTTTCTGTGTAATGTTTCAGATGGTTTCGTTAGAATTTAAAATATCGAAAAGGTCATTTTTATTTCTGTACTAAAGCATATTAAATACCGTGTGATTTTTCGCCAATAAGGAATAATAATTTTCAATTTTATGAAAGAAACTAGGTGTTCTGAATCACAGTAACAAGCACAGCAATCGGGCAGAATGATTAGACAAGTCAGAAGAAAGAGTTGCCTAAAATATTAGGCTTTATTCATCATATAATGCAGATATACATGCTAAAAGACAAAACAAAACATGTTAGTATACGAACGGTGTTAATATAAATGTGTGTACAAATAAACAAACATATCATTCTCCTCCACTGCGATTTGTAGCGTAGCGTCAGAGTCGGAACAAGACTGTTATAGTAACAATTCAAAGAGGATTGAGAAAACATAGTATTTAAACATTTCCACTTCGTAAATTATAAGAATGAACACGTTGTTGTTGATTGATAAGGTTTTCGAGATTCTCTGATAGGTCACGAGCATTTGAGTTATCCGTAGATTCACCATTTGCCTTAACATTATCAATATCGGTATCGTCATTATAGGAGGTTTGTTCATCAGCAACAACCGGTTCATTTTCACAGAGTCCCATATTAGTTCCAGCTTCATTCATCAGTGCGTCGGAGCCTTTCGGGGCTAATTGACGGATAGATACTGTATCTTCTCTTCCATCAGAAAAACGAACATGCGCATAGTTAGGATTGCAATGAATTAGTTCAACTTCTTCCACAGAGGGGTCATATTTAGAAATTCTAGCATTCTTCTTGAGTAAAACTTTGCCAGGAACAGTAAGCCAGGTTGGGAGTGTGTTACCAAAAGTCGACCTTCTATTGTGTCGAAAAAGACGCTCGTGAGGGGTTTCGTTGGTAGATGTGCACAATAATGAACGGATTGAATGTAATGCGTCCAGCAGCACGCATTCCCAGTTTTCAACTGAAAGCCTTTTTGATCTGAGAGCGAGAAGGATCGATTTCCATAAGGTACCATTCATTCTTTCTACCTGTCCATTTCCTTTGGGATTATAAGGAGTCGTTCTACTCGAAGCTATACCTTTTTCCCGAAGAAAATTTTGTACCTCGGTCGACATGAAGGAAGAACCTCTGTCTGAGTGAATGTACGAAGGCATCCCAAACATTGCGAATATTTGACACAGGTGAAGTATGACGGTGTGACTGCTAAGGTCAGGACAAGCAAATGCAAAGGGAAATCGAGAATATTCATCGATGACCGTCAGTAGATAACGATTACGAGTTGATGAAGGAAGAGGTCCTTTAAAATCGATAGATAACCGCTCAAACGGTTGGGTAGCTTTGATTAATTGGCCTTGAATTGCCGAAGGAAATCTGGGTTTGATTTCAGAGCACACTTCACAACTCAAGGTCATTTTTCGAATTTCATCAATAGAATATGGTAAATTACGAGATTTCACAAAGTGGAGCATACGAGAAATTCCAGGATGACAAAGATGATCATGTATTTGTTTTAAATCCAGTCCATTTAGAAGCGCACCACAACAGGATCGACTTAGTGCATCTGCTGCTTTATTATCTTTTCCGGGTCTATAGACAACATCGAAGCTGTAAGGTGATAATTCCATTTTCCAGCGCAAAATTTTATCGTTCTTCACCCTTCCCCGATTTTGATTGCCAAAAATAAAGGAAACAGATCTTTGATCAGTGACAAGTTTGAAATGATTACCCAAAAGCAAATGCCTCCATTTTCGAATAGCTTCAACCACGGCATAGGCTTCTTTTTCAACAGCTGAGTGATGTTTTTCAGATGGCGTCAACGTCCGAGAGAAAAACGCCACAGGTCTTCCATCTTGGTTCAAAGTGGCAGCAATAGCTACGTCCGAAGCATCAGTTTCGACGACAAACGGAATATCACAACGAATAGAAGCTAAAGTTGCTACGGCTAATTCTTTTTTAAGATCATCGAAATTTTGTTTCACAGAGACGGGCAAAGGAAAAGTTCGATTATGAACGAGTGAGTGGATTTTATCGGAGAAGTTGGAGATCCACGGCGAATAATAAGCGAAAAATCCCACAATTCTTTGTTGCGATTGCACATTCGACGGTGGTGGGAGATCTTGTAAAGGCTTTAATCGGTCAGGATCAGGTTTAATTTTTCCATTCGATATTTGAAAACCAAGAAGAGTAATTTCTTTAGCTGCGAAAATGCTCTTTGATTCATTTAAAGTCAATCCATATTTTTTAGCGGCATTAAGAAATTTGTTGAGATTTGTTTCGTGTTCAAGCGTATCTCTCCCGCAAACTGTCACATTGTCCACATAGACAAATGTATCTGTGAGATGTTCCTGTGCGATTATATGATCCATAGTTCTTTGGAAACATGAGACACCATTCGTCACTCCGAAGGGAATGCGACGGAATTGAAACAAGCGTCCACACGCTTCGAAAGCAGTAAATACCTTTTCATGTTCTTGGATAGGTATCTGGTGGTAAGCGCTTTTGAGATCCAAAGTGCTGAATATATGATATTTTGAAATGGTTTCAGCCATTTGGTCTATTTTCGGCAAAGGATAGGCGTCTAATAGTGTGAATTTGTTGACTGTTTGGCTGTAGTCCACAACCATACGTTTCTTGTGATTCTCATTCGATACCACGAGAACTTGTGCTCTCCACGGGGATGTTGAAGGTTCGATAATGCCATCAGAAACTAATCTGTTTATTTCATCCCGGATAAATATTTCATCCATTCGATTGTACCTTCTTGATTTCGTAGCAATAGGCCTCCAGTTAGCAGTTAAATGGTGGAAAAGAGGCGGGGACGTAACAGATGCAGGTTTCAGTAAACAGACGGTGAATGACGATTTATGACCACCAAAAGAGATATTTACACTTTATGCAATCCAAGGAAGTCATGACCGAGGAGTACGTCAGTACAAAGATCAGAAAGTATAGATAGCTTGATATTTTGATAAACACATGATTTGTATTGAATCGACACAAAACAATGACCTTTGGTATGACTCGAAAATGAGCTAGACGCCATGGTTATTGTTTCTTGAGAGGGGTGAATTTTCCAATTATTTTTCAAAACGAAGGCTTCTGAAACATAACTACAGGAACTGCCTGTATCAATGAGAGCATGACAATTTATGTTATTGACTTCTAGATTTATTACACATTTGGTGAGACAATCTGGAGCAGCTGCTAATACAGTTGCAGATATGGTAGGATGAAGCGTCGAAACCACTGGGCGGTGATTCTTAGAGCGACATACCTTTTGAAAATGTCCTTTTTTTCCACAACTTTTACAGAAGGCGTTTCTGGCCGGACATTTCCATCTTAAATGATAATCGTACCCACAAAAGTCACATTTTTGTTTAACAGCAGCAACAAGATTATCTGTAGATTTATCGGAGGTTGATGAAGGACAGAGTGGCTGAACTGTTGCAGTGTGTGCAGAATTCAAACAGTTTTGATATGATAATGATTGCTTTTCCGCCATTTCGAGACCACGTGCTTGATCAAAAGCCGCTTGAAAATTAAGTGAGTTGTGTTCTAAGAGACGTTGTCTGATTGAATTGGACTGGATTCCATTAATGAAGGCATCGCGCAGAGCATCGTCTCGATTTTCCTCGGCCGTAGTTGGTTTGAAATTGCATTCCCTAGCTAACGATTTCAGAATCTGAACAAATTGATCCAATGTTTGTCCATTTTCTTGTTTAGTAGTCGCGAGTATATGACGAACAAAGACTTCATTTTTCGGTCTGACATAGAGATTCATTAGAGTTTTGATAGCATGATCATAAGTATCACAATCAACGATGTGTTCATATACGTTAGGAGAGACGTAGGAAATAAGAGTGTCTAATTTATCCGGATTCATGGATTCGACCGCTTTTAGGAGGCCACAGAATGTACGATACCAATGATTCCATTGTTTTGCTGCATCTGGTGCACTAGGTTCAACATCCAATCTATCTGGTCGAATTAGGCGTTCCATGATTGGGTTATATGATGAATAAATTGTTCTGAATCACAGTAACAAGCACAGCAATCGGGCAGAATGATTAGACAAGTCAGAAGAAAGAGTTGCCTAAAATATTAGGCTTTATTCATCATATAATGCAGATATACATGCTAAAAGACAAAACAAAACATGTTAGTATACGAACGGTGTTAATATAAATGTGTGTACAAATAAACAAACATATCACTAGGGCTCTAGATTATTCGTAATATTATATTCATATTTTGTTTTCCACTTTCGTTCTCTAAATTTTATGTTTCTGATCAACTGTTTTGTATCATTTCACTAAATATGTATTAAATTTAGGAATAACCTGTGTTGGATACCCGAACCATATATATATATATATGATCGGTTTTATTTATGATATAAAACTGATCAATCTAAAAGATTAACGCCCAAACTAAAGAATAGACTTTTTTAATTACATTCATACTAAATTTTTATGTATATGTGTTTGCGTGTAATCGTGGTTATGTTCCAATTTTCAGATGTGGCATGTAGTTCCGTTATCGGCGAATCATCTATCGATCCTAATGTGGCGGCTGCAGCATTTGGTGCCTTAGTGAGCCGGATGCCAAATCTAGTCAATTTTTTGGCCAATAAACACACACAAACTAATGTTCCCACAGCGCAACCATTTCTATTAAATTCTAGCGCACAGAATACTAATCCGACCTCGGCGTCATTGCCGAATTCAGCTTCAGTTGTCACTCCAGGAATGCTTGGTCAGAGTACCGGAAGTTCTGCTGCATTTTCTGGTTTATCTCCTAGTCTATTAGGCATGCATCTGGCACAACAAATGCTCGCTCGAACAATGCCTCCCGTAGGCGGTGCCGCGAATGTTAACCTGCCGCCTTTATTTTCGGCGTTGTTGCCACCTCCTCCGATCCCGCTGATTCCAAGTAAGCTTTTGTGTATCTTTTTCTTTTTACTTTAATTTTTATGAATACAATTATTTATTCAATGTCAGTTAAGGAGCGTGGCGTTTCACCTAGGGCTAAACCTACTATAAAAGCTTTTTTGAAGTAAATAAGCTGGCCATTGTCTTGTTGGGCTCAACAAAGTGTGTGCATTCACTGTCTCCATTTGATTCGAAATATTTCGGCTTCCGGTTTCGGAAGCCTTTTCCATCGAAAAGCACATCCCACAAACAATTTGACAATCAACATGCCAAGTGGTAAATTTCGTGCTTACTGGCAACTCATCAGTAGGAGCCGGTATTACGCCCTTTAATCGCTATATGTTTGTGGGAGGAATGCATGTTTACACATTCGTCTAGGAGATTGTATCGTTCTATTATCCCACATTCCTCACCCAAATATATAGTGGTTTATCTTTCTGATCACAAATGAACTAATTTGTTACTAGGTCCGCAACACCTAATACATACTTATGTACATGCTATACGCTTTTTAGTGATTAACTTGATTCTTTGTTTTTATCCATTATATCATGAATGTCTGTATAAATATAAGTTTAGATAAACATTTCTTTCGTTTAAATAATCATTGGTTGTGCAGGTGGTGATAAAAATTCTTTAACCTAAGTTCGCGATCCAATCAGTTTGCCGTCGCGCTCTGGTGGTGATCATGGAAGGTAGAAACGCGCCGGGACGTGTGACTGACGGTAGTTTTTCAGTGTTGTGCGACTGGTTAGATAAAATGGAATTAGTGTTTAGTTCAAGTTTGCCAGCTTGATTTCAAGATTTATTACGTTTAGCTGACGTTAATTGTCTTTGAAGCATAACTACATAATCGAATATCTAGATTTAATATTGAACCAGAAATCTTAGTATTAATGATATATGTCGCGTGTAAAAAAAATATCCAGCAATAAATGGGATATTATGTGAAATTTATTGTGGCAAATTTTGTGATTTCATTTGTTTAAAAAATGAATAAACGTTTTAGCTGCATTAATTCAATCGGCGTCGTCGGCCAAATACTCGTAGTTGTTATGGAAATCTAGTCTGAGCGTTAATGAGAGGTATTGTCACAGATTACCTTAACTCGTGTTTTATTATTACGAGTAATTAGAAGCCGATACTTCGCCCTATATGCTTAACATAGTTCTTCGAACTGCCTATGACAAACGGAATATGTAAAATGATAGGCATGTGCTGTTTGATATGTTTATTTTTGGTTCAGTAGACGAAGAGCAAACTCGAATTGTTCTTGCGCTAATTTGTTCTGACTTCGGTTTATTTTTATTGATCGGTAACCTTGTGAAATATATCTTGAATGGTTGAGCAGCGTGAGCGTCACATCTTGATTCTCCAGGATTCGCGGTCGTGGGTTGTCACTTTGCACTACCAATTTCCAAAGATCCGATTGATCCTCATTTCCAAGTACGCATCAAGTTCGTCGTCGTAGTGGCTGGATGCGAATTCGTCCCTTTCCTCCGAAGGCTTCAACATTATACATAATAACCAATGGAAATGAGATACGATTGAGATTAAATCGTACTTCATTTCTAGTGGTTAGTAGAAACGAAGAAGGAAGGGACGAAACCGCACCCAGCAAACACGTAGACGACGTTCTTGGAAATGGAGATTAATCGTATCTTTGTGAAACTAATGGTTCAAAGCGGCAACGCGCGAACCTTGCAAAATCACGTTTTCTTTCAGATCTGTTTTTCTTTTGCGTTCGCTAATAATTGAGTCAAAATAAGCAAAATTTTTATCGCTTTATTCTAGCTGCCCTTTTTCACATACAATTTTTTTGCGGAAAGGTAACATACCACCACCTGCAACTCCTGCTATCCCTCCAAAGCCTGGAGATCCTCCAAGTTTGCTGGGAACTCACCCATTGTCTAATGAGCCTGTGCCAGGTGAAGGCGAGACTGGGCAAATACCAGCGGCGGTACCAGCACTACCGGACAACGTGAATCCGACAACAGGTATTCTGGAGCCTAAAACCACTCGTTTGAAGGTAAGTGAAAGTCAACGCAAAGAACCTTTGCCCACAAAAGTGGCACCCGTTACGGAGGACCAACTGTCCGGCGACCCACGTCGTATTTGGTTGGGCAATTTGCCGCCCCGAATAACAGAATACGCCATCCTGCAATTGGTCAAACAGTTTGGCGCTCTTGAAGACTTCCACTTTCCTGTGCATAGAGTTGGCGACTCACAAGGCGCTAGTCTGGGATACTGTTTCATCACATTTAAAGCGGCAAATGACGCCAATTATGCTATTCAGAAGTGCGTAATTATTATTTTCAGTTAACCGATGTGATTTATCTTAGATTTTTTCTAGTACCTTTAAGATCAACATTTGAATTATACTTTACCTTTTCTAAATTTTGCTATAGCAATTTGCTGCACATCGATTTTCGACAGATTCATTTAAAATCGAGGTTAATGCGATCTGATCACCTTAGTATTCAGTGGAGGCTGTGCGTACTCCTTATATTTAGATTTGCTCTTAGATGCATAGATTTTGACTTGAAACGATAGAAATTTACGGCCTAATAAACAGCAGGCCATAGCTGGAGTTGTTATCATAAGGTGTGAATGTACTTAGGTAATGAAAATATCTGCGCTAGGAATGTATGTCCATCATGCACTAATTTTTACTTGCATATGGCTGCTGCCCTCGGTGTGCTAACTTGTGCAGGCTCCAGAGAAAACTAAATGGAAAAGGCTGACGACATTACCTCCTTGGTCGGGAAACAGAATTTCCATCGTAAAGTAAGAAATGACATAAGCGCGTTCTCCGAGAATAGTCGATGGGTCCAATGACGAGGTCTAGTTTATTCAGTCAGATGCTCCCAGGTTTTTCCGGAGCTTCCTTTACATGAGTTGTGTCTCCGCTTAGATAAGTACGTTATAAGTAGGTTACACTGTGTTGTCTAAACAATCTGCGTAACAATTTAAAATTTAGTTAAATAACATGTCTCTTTGCGTACTCGTCTATATTCACTTTTGTACACATACATACATACATATATATATATATATATATATATATATATATATATATATATATATATAACACACACACACACATATATATATATATATATTTATTATTATATCCATTCCCTTTTAATTAACACAGTATTCTTATAATTAGGAAAACAACACAAATAACAAAGTGGATAAAGGCCATTTATTTCGTGATATCCTAATCGATCTGGCCAAGGATAACAAAATTCATACATCATTCTACTACGTATCCGGCGTTGATCCAACTGGCCCTCGACTAGTTATCGGTGACAAACGTACAATCGGATTGGCAACAAGGTGAAGTTGAGATAACAGAGGCGCATACGAGGCAACAAGGTGAAGTTGAGATAACAGAGGCGCATACGATGACAGAAGTCTCCAAACAGTGTGAGCGTTTAACACGACAATCAACATTAGCGTTGTTACCAAGCGAAAATAGCACCCTTGCGCAGCTGGGTGAAACGATCAACTATACTGGGAAAAATAGCACTTGTATAGATAACAGTGAACAATTTGCACAAATGGCTAGCTCTCAAGTTATCAAAACAATAATGAAAAGATCTCAGACATCACTTCGCAATACTGCGAGAATGACCTTTACATGCAAACACACATACACAACACAAACACAAACGCATACACACTCACCTACTGGTCAAAACAAGAAACAGCAGTAATAACGAGTCAGATTTGTCACCGATAACATAACCAATTGACAACCAAAAATGTATAAATATGTATGATTGTATAAGAGATGATTAGTATTCACGAAATAAATGGCCTTATCCACTTTGTTACTTGTGTTGTTTTCCTAATTATATATATATATATATATATATATATATATATATATATATATATATATATATATATATATAAGAACAAAACAACGTACTCCATGGAATAACATTTATTAATAAATCTTATTTCTACCAGTATCTACAGTCATTATTCTGGATTCGTTAATATATTCGTTCATCCAATCCCAACAGTACATTTGTCGACATTTTCATATTTGAAAAAATGGTGAAACTTGCAACGATATATTTATGTATAAATTCTTTGGGAATGCGAGCCTTAATAAAACTCATAGTACACTTTCCATGTGCGAAAATAAAAATAAATAATATCAGATACTAGAACCGATTTTTTCTCACATCTCAAGTAACAACAAATGAAAGTCTCTTTATATATAAATTGAAAAGTAAAACAAGATAAAACTGTAAACTTGGAAACAATGTGAAATAAGGGAAAAAACAATCAATTTCGTGTGTCACCTCCAGTTTAAGTGCATTGCCTGAATAGGCATCTTTTACTTGCATAAATCCGGCTGCAATTTGTTTATACATAAAGCTTCGTATGTGGCTAACTCCCTTTTTTATTGCATTTAGTAATTATTTTAAATGATACGTCTGGAAAACATACATATGAGGTTTTAACGATGTGTTGCGCAATTGCAGACGTGTACTCACCATTTGATTTAAAACAGGCGTTTAAGTTGCAATGTTATCTCATTCAATTAAGTAGCCGTCTGGTCGATCTGTCTACGTAAGTTGATCGATAACTTGTGCATGTATATTGTTAAATGACATTTGATATCAACATTAACGGCTGTTTCTCTTTGATTGCTGGTAAAGACAGGTTTGGTACCTTAAATAACACTCGTAGTTTAGCTGCATTAAATGTGCGGGTTAATGTCGCTTCAACTTTATTTTTTGCTATTCGGGAAACTGGATCCCCATCAAATTGGATGTTCAGGTAGGCTGCTTTCTTTTCTGGTCCGCAATACATTTATTTCTGTTTACTTCCGCTTTTAATAATTGATTTAATTAACTGTCTAGGATAGTCATTAGACCTTAAATCTTTAATTGATTTATTATATTCGTTATCTTTGGAATCTTGACTAAACAATCTGTCAATTCTTGAAAAGCAGCCACAAACCGTTGATAATTTGTATTGAAACGGCAAAAAACTGGTTTGAAGCAAATACTGTGCAGACTTGGTTAGTTTATGGTAAATTTCTCTATTTAATTTAGCTATTGGAACCGACAAAGTTTGTCCCATTGGAACGCCTCGAAATTTAAAATAAGTGGAGTACATACAAATACACATCGTATCCATGACGTGTCGAATCGTCACTTTGCTTCCTTTTAATATTAAGGGGTGATCAACTAGAAAACGTCGAAAAGTATCCAGAATCTCAGGTACGGTATATTCGTGTACATAGATACTACATCTAATTTACTAATCTATCCTTTTCATCTAGTACATATTTATCAGCAATTTCAACCAAACGAACTGAGTTTAGCAAGTTATGTTCTAAGAAATAGGAATATTTTCTTATTCTATGGCACAAAAACTTAGAAATTTTATTTCTTAATATTTTTATGCATTATTTGGAAAATAAGACTCCACTGCAACCAAAATTGTACCTACGTTTCTCGGATGACATTTTAATGATCTGGAACCATGGTGATGATGAAATGGTAAATTTCTTAAATTTAGCTAATTGAATGAGCGAACTCCAATTTACTTTAGAAAGGGAATCATCAGGTGAATTAAAATTTTTGGATATCAAATTAAGTAGAAATGGTCAGAAAATATGAAGAGATATTTATAGGAAGGGTACTTATTCAGGAATCCTTTTTAATTTCAAGTCCAATAACCCGTATCGTATGAAAGTCGGTATCTTAAAGTCATTAACATTAAGAAGTCTCAAATTAACAGATATAAAGCATAGGAAGTTAGAATTAGACAGACTACGCGATATATTTAAGACTAATGGTTACCCTCCTCATTTAATAGATACAACAATGAGGGACATGGTGAAGAAATTTAATCCTAGTTTTAGATACACAAAAGCGGATAAGGATAAGGAAGAGCGGAAGGTCATGGTATTACCGGACTCTATATTAAGTAGGAAAGTGAAATCATTAGCTTTAAAATACAATATAAGGACCGTTTTAAAACAGCCCCTTACACTTGGCACTATACTCCCTAACCAAAAAGAAAGGATTGAACCCTTAGAAACATCAGGAGTGTATGAGATCCCATGCAATGATTGTAGTCTCAAGTATGTTGGTGAGACAATGCGCACAATCAAAGTAAGAAGAGGTGAACATAAAACTGCGTGTAAGTATGGACATATTGCTAATTCTGAATTTGCTCGTCATGTAGTAGAGACTGGGCATACTATCAACTGGGAGGAATGCAAACACATAGCAATATGTAGTCGTAATAGGGTGACGAGATTGATTAGAGAATCTATCGAAATTAAACATAGAGATAATATTATGAATGAAACAGCTGATGTAAAATCGTTACGTTCGATTTGGAATACCGCATTAGCTAATGCCAGGAAAAGGCGGTTGCCTGAATTGGAAACTGAAGCTAGTTTCAGTAAAAGATTAAGAACGTCAGATTAGGATTGACTGATTAGCGAGCTTATTGTTCAAGTAATGAATAATCAATTATTAAGAATATAGTCTTTCTAAATTTCATCTCTAAATACACGTTTGATTTTAAAACTCTTTTTGATTTGAACCATATTTTTGGGTCTTGTACCACCCACTCTACCTATTGAGATTATTCTAATAATACAATATTTAGAAGTAATAATTTGTCTGACGCGTGCAAAGGGTAAATTAATGTCTATTGTCTGCAGTTTCATTTAAATGTACGCAAATATATATCAATTATATTTTAATGAAGTTTTTTTTAGTTATGTATACATATAAACATGCAAATGTGTGACGTGCGCCTATTTATTGGTACGACAATAAATGATATTATATAGTCTATCTTGAGTGCAACCCAAGTGGTGGTTTATACTAACATATGTAAGTAATTAATGGGTCAGGTGCTTATATCAATACAGCAACCTTGATTATAATAATTGTTATCACCGTCCGCGCAACCAATATTCGTTTAATTATATAAATGTTCATTTCAATTCCACTTCCACATGTAGTGTGATGTCTGTTCAATAATGGCAGATTTGGGATGGTTAGTTGGAACTTTGTGTCTAAATCGATACCATATGAGCTCCACCTAAAGGAAAAATAGACTAATCATAATAAATTAGTTAGTATGTAACTGAAAAATTGTGTTTAGTGTGCGGCAGGGTGGCTCAGTGGTTAGAACACCAGATTTCGAAGCAGACGTGCCCAGGTTCGAGCTCTGTCCGCGGAAAATTCTGGCCAGTACATTATAAGTTACAATAAGTACGAGACCGGTCTACTGGACGAATTTCCTTTTATGCACTATACAATTCTTAGTTTATACTGACATATGTAAGTAATTAATGGGACTGGTGCTTATATCAAGATTGCAACCTTGATTATAATAATTGTTATCACCGCCCGTGCAACCAATGTTCGTTTATTCCGTACATTGTTGGTGTAGATGATCCAACTGACTTG
>JAQBSW010012012.1:0-18154 GCA_029291075.1 Eudiplozoon nipponicum | reverse complement strand
TACATATATAGTCAATACAAGTAAACAATAATTGTTTGCGCAGTTGGTGGTAACAATTCTTTAAATCAAGTTTGCGAGCTTGAAGTAAACACCAATCCCTTTGTATTTAACCAGTCGTCGAACAACATAACAAAACTACCGCCATCTGCAGCGCACTGACGCGTTTCTACCTTCCATGATCATCATCAGAGTACGACGGCAAACTGACTATCGAGGTTCAAACCACATTGAATATAAATGGAAATCAAATTTAGATATGCGTCTCTCACATCTAGCAGTCTCGCATACATTGAATTTGACTGGAAATGTCGGATGCACAATTTCTATGCAGTCACGAACATTACCTGTTTGCAGCTTTCGCCACATATACATATATAGGCAATACAATTTAAACAATAATTGATTGCGCGGGTGGTGGTAACAATTTTTAAATCAAGTTTGCGTGCTTGAAGTAAACACCAATCCCATTGTATTTAACCAGTCATCGAACAACATAACAAAACTACCGCCAGCCGCAACGCACTGACGCGTTTCGACCTTCCATGATCATCATCAGAGTTCGACGGCAAACTGACTCTCGAGGATCAAACCGCATTGAATATATATGGAAATCAAATTTAGATATGCGTCTCTCACCTCTAGCAGTCTTGCATAAATTGAACTTGACTGGAAATGTCGGATGCACAATTTCTATGCAGTCACGAACATTAACTGTTTGCAGCTTTCGCCACATATACATATATAGGCAATACAATTTAAAAAATAATTGATTGCGCGGGTGGTGGTAACAATTCTTTAAATCAAGTTTGCGTGCTTGAAGTAAACACCAATCCCTGATGATGATCATGGAAGGTCGAAACGCGTCAGTGCGTTGCAGCTGAAAGTAGTTTTGTTATGTTGTTCGATGACTGGTTAATTACAATGGGATTGGTGTTTACTTCAAGCACGCAAACTTGATTTAAAGAATTGTTACCACCACCCGCGCAATCAATTATTGTTTAAATTGTATTGCCTATATATGTATATGTGGCGAAAGCTGCAAACAGTTAATGTTCGTGACTGCATAGAAATTGTGCATCAGACATTTCCAGTCAAGTTCAATGTATGCAAGACTGCTAGAGGTGAGAGCCGCATATCTAAATTTGATTTCCATATTTATTCAATGCGGTTTGATCCTCGATAGTCAGTTTGCCGTCGTACTCTGATGATGATCAAGGAAGGTCGAAACGCGTCAGTGCGTTGTGACTGGCGGTAGTTTTGTTATTTTGTTTGACGACTGGTTAAATACAATGGGATTTAGATTTTTATTTGAGGAATATACATACTGCTTTTATTTATTCGCAGCTAGTGAAATGCTATATTGTGCTGATGAAACTTTTGAACATTCAGCAAGGGTTATTGCCGGTTGATACAAACTACTTTATAAAGGTTAGAGAATGATTCTGACCTCGCTTTGTGAAGAATGGAGAAGTCAATTGTGTTTCAATAATATGATCATAATTTTTTTTAATTTTTGGATGGCTCTACTCATCTCTGAATTAAATTTTGGTGTATGTGTCGATGCATTCTACTGATCAGTTGCTTCTTGGTTTTTATCAGCATTGTCTCAAAAGCATACTTGAGGAACGTGTTGAACAAATTAGCCTACCGAATCAGGAAGATATGTGCCGAGCGTAAAGTCAACGAAGAGTTATAACCCTTGAAGAAGACTTTGGAAATGAATATTTATCCGGATAAATTCACTGATGTTAACTTGAGACATAGCTCAGGTCGTCTAACAAAGGAGAGTATCAGAAAGGTCTACCTAAACCTACCTTTACGAGGAGATCTAGCCTCCATAATGATTAGAAGATGAAACCCAATCACGAAAATAACCTTTCCCAATGTCACGGTAAACATCACATTTAATGCACAGAGAGTGATGCTTTTGAAAGCTACATTTCAACACTTGTCATTCTTAAATTTTCTTGTTTACATTTTCAAATTTATGCGCGGTAGCACATACATTGGATCAACTAGGAAGCAGTTAAACAATATAACCCATCATTATCTGCCCCAAAATTTAATTCAGAGAGGAGTAGCACAAGCCGAAAAATCAGCAATTACTGATAATATAATCCAAAAATGGCAAAAAGTGAACACGACTAACTTCTCTATTATTCACAAAGCGATGCCAGAAAAATTCATAAACATTTATGAATCATTGTACGTCAAACAGCGAGAACTCGTCTTGAATGTTCAAAGGTTTCATAAACACATTAGACGGGGCGCGAATATAGGAGATCATTAAGTATATTCAGCAAACAAAAACTCAATCTGTTCAAAAGTAACTGAAAGTAAAATTACCAACAAGAGAAGAAACAACCAAATAAGATCGATAAGACAACGGGCAAGAAACAGATGTGCCGCGAAGCAATAAAATACTACAGACTTGGCAAGAAACAGAAGCTGTAGAACCGTAACATAATACACATACCCAGAAAATGCATAACCAAAATAAACACAAAGGCGAAAAAATACACCAGAAACAAATCTAAATCAAGTTTGTAAGCTTGAAGTAAACACAAATCCCATTGTATTTAACCAGTCATCGAACAACATAGTAAAACTACCGTCAGTCACACGTACTGGCGTTTTTCGACCTTCCGTGATTGTCATCAGAGCACGACAGCAAACTGACCAGCGAGGATAAAATCGAAATGCGTATATATATGAAAAGCAAAATTAATTATGCCACTCTCACCTTTAGTAGTCTCGCATATATTGTACTTGACTGAAAATGTCGGCTGCAGAATTTCTATGCAGTCCCTAAAATAAACTTCTGCACATAACAATAGGTAATACAATTAAACAATCAATGATAGCTCGCCAAGTCAAATCTCAAACCATCCGTACATGTGACATTCAGATTACAACCTCACAAAACTTTCATTTAAACTATCATTGATTGCGCAAGTGGCGTAAAAATTATTTATATATATATATCAAGACCGCAACCTTGATTATAGAAATTATTTAAATCAAGTTTGCGAGCTTAAAGTAAACATCAATCCCATTGTATTTAACCAGATGTCGAACGACATATCAAAATTGTTTAATTTCATTCACAAATTTGGCATATATTATGCAGCCTCAACGAATGTTCACTCGTTCATTTCGAAAATCATGTATTCTCAACATGAAATTTGAGTTTTTGTGTAGTTAAGCTTAAGCAAAATTAAATTCTACAGGTCTTAGCAAGAATATTTGCAAATACATTTTCCGTAACAAAGTATATATAACTATTAATTTAGCACTATCGATTTGAAGGAAATGATATCTCGGCGTATTTTACTCACTTGCAGACGTATAGCGCCTAGTCGCCGCAGAAGACGAATTTGAATGAAGCCTCGGTATGCCTGACAACGACGGAATTCCCGTCGGCCTCGGTATTCCCGTGGCAGTGGTGTTCAAGTGTGTGCGGCCTTCCAGACCCGTCGGAGACGTGGGCAGACTGACAGCTGGCGCAGCAGCTGAAGATTGTTGTAGGCCTGGAATGTTAGACAAAGGTTGGCAGGCCAGTCCTGTTGCTCGCTTCACTGAAACGGCGCTTGGAGCCGGCACCTGCGTCCGCGGTGTCTGTTGCATAGTTCCTTGAATGGTGGTACTTGGTGTCTGTAGTTGAGGTCGAGCCGGTGGGCCAACCGAACCATTATTCTCCGTGAAAGCGAAGATACCGGAAGATGGAGCGACGACTGAAGTATTTATCTCTAGACTATCGTTGGCATTGCTAGCAATTGTGCTATTTGTTTTATTATCTAGCATCTGAGTACTGTTCACACCAAGCACAGACTGACCTGCATTTAAATAGTTTTACAATCAATGGACTATAATAAGAGATCTCTAAAAGATAATCACGAAATAGTTCAAGTGCGCAAATGCAGTTGTCGTCGAATAAGATATTTCATCGTGATATTTTGATAGACATGAAGCTCCCTAATATTAGATCAGATTTTTAAAAACCAGTATTAATTAATGGAATCCATAAATTTGAAACATAGATCAAACTTACAAGTTTATAATTTAAACCAAAATATGGTCTTATAGGGAAATAGCTTTATTTCTTAAAAAAATTGATAATTAATTGAATTTTCCGCAAAATATAACTATGACATGCTCTTCAACAGAATTCGAAACTCGTTATAATCCTCCTCACAAACAGCATGGCATATTTGCTTTAAATCAAGTTTGCGAGCTTGAAGTAAACACCAACCCCATTGTATTTAACCAGTCTTCGAACAACATAACAAAACTACCGCCAGCCGTAACGCCCTGACGCGTTTCGACCTTCCATGATCATCATCAGTATACGACGGCATGGTATATTTACCTTATCATAATTTTGCTCAACAAGGTGTTTGCATCTACTGTCTTCAATTTGATTCCGAATATTTCAAATTCCGATTTCGGAAGCCTTCTCCAACGTAAAACACATCTCCCCAAGAATTTCACAATCAATCTGTCAAGTGGTAAATTTAATTTATTGATAGTCTAATTTTTTGTTGGATTTGCTTTCCGATGAAAAAAGTCTTCCGAAACCGGAAGTCGAAATATTAGGAGTCAAATTGAAGACAGTGGATGTAAACAGCTTATTGAGCAAAACAATGATAAGGTAATTAATCTATACCCTGTCACGCAACATGTTTCTTTCTAAGCATGGCATATAACGTTGTGTATTAGGCAAAACGTACCAAGCAAAAATTTAGTTGAAATATGACTAATATCATGTTTGTATCCTCTTCAGCTATGACGCATGCTATATCTAATTATATGGCTTTGAATTCGTATTGCTAAGGATTATTTTTTAAGCTGACACTACTACTACCTTATTACACACACGGTCCCATATTTATTACGGCGTGGTACAGGCTCCTATAAATGTGTCGCCAGTAAGCCTGGAAAGCATTTGAAAATGAGTACGTATTATATTCATGCTGAACTTCGTATATCCTTCTGAGACCATTTTCACTTATTTGTTACTAGGTGCGCAACACCTAATATACAACTTCAAATATATTATCACTTCTAAACAAAAAAAAATTAAACTTCATATATTAAATTGAATAATGTTATGAGTTTCCGAGGGGAAAAAACAAGGTGACCACAGCTAGAGGACAAACTTGAACAGCGAACAACAGATAGAAGCGTCTCCAAAGTCGCCATTCGACTTACAGCGATAGCGATGGTATGTGGTATAAAAATATGAAATTTTAAAGGAATCCCATTGTGGTGCCCTTGCTCTAAAAAGATGCATCGTTTCTCCACCCGGAAAATATCAACTAACTCGCAAAGGCTGCCATCGGATTATCATTAAAAGCTGGCTATCTTTCGCACCTATTTCATGTACCACAAGCTTGGACAATATGTCCCTTAACTTTGACATCCCTATGAACCGTATAATCGAAAAAACCAGCGACCAGTATGGTATCTATACGCACCATGTGAATGAGAAGTCTGTTTCACAGACGATGAGATTAATTTGAGAATCGCAAAAGACCTTGTAACCGAGATTATCTTTCGCAATTTATAGAAAAACAATAGTACGTGCACTAGCGAGACTTGGACCTGAAATATAGAAGGTCTCAGACGCTTTGAGACATGCAACTAATGTTGTCTGACAAGTATGGCATATATAGGCAACCAACAATAAATAAGCGACGATAACATGCGTAGAATTATTTTTGAATCTGTCAGTAAGTATTCCTTGTTAGACAAGCAAATAAATCACGTCCACTTCCCTGGCTTGGCCAGGTGTTACATATGCCGAAATCTAATTTCACAGTATAGCACTTCTATTTCAGCCAGCGCAGTATCAACACAAGAAACAAAGTAGACATACAGCAACACAGAAAAAGCAGTTCACTTTAATAAAACTCAAACAGGACAGTATATTTCTCGGTCAGAGGCCTAACGCGATTAAGCATTGAATCGTGCTCACGGCTATATTGTTTCAGTGTTATGGAAGTCTCCATTTTCTGAACTATCTTGTCTAAGACTGACAGAATATGTTTTGTCCTATAAGTATCTAATAAATGACAAATAGGCATCTGGCACATAAAATGATTAAGACGACGAATTCTTGAGCAATTAACAAAATGTTAACTGTATTACAGAAGTTCATCTTGTGTTAAACCTGTAACATCAGCTGCTTTCTGGTTACTTCCACTGAAGCTCCTGGGCGGCCTATGACTACAGCTGCCAGCCGGGCCGATAAAGCATTATACATTTTATGAAGAGAAGATTGTGCCACTTGAGTACAATTAATGGATTAAGAAGGTTACCATAACCTTGCATTTGTGGTCTAATTGAGACTCTAGACCAATTAAAACTCATAAATCAAGCGTCAACTACAGCCTGACAATCAGCTAAGATTGCAGCTTGCACCTGACGAACAGGCTAACCATAACAGGAAAATAGACGAAGGCGTAGGCTAGTGCTTTAAAGCCAGATGCCCTGTGCAGATGTTAGTCGTCAATCATAGTTTTAATTGTGCATTAAAATCGAATTCGAAACTTTAAATAAGAACGTATGTCAATATCCCTATAATAACAGCAAGATTTATGCCAAATACCGGTGCCACAAACTAGAGCCGGTTGAACGCCAGATAGGAAAAATCTACGGATACGGGCTACAGAATAGCCACAAATAATACTTTAGAAAGTATATGAGTCACAAGACCAGTATATTTCAAGACAGCAGGACTCAACCTGAATTCAGTTTTTGGAAATGACAACATTTTCGATTTAATTGCTGCACTTTTTTAACGCAATTAAGTCGCGTCCGACTTTAGGGCTTCCAATTGTCGTAAAAATCTTTAAATAAAAAATGACGTAAACTGCTTTCTAGCACCATGCATAATATCCCCATTTTTCAAACTGAATAAAAATAAAAAATAGAAGAAAATAATTATAGAAATAGCGACAACATTTTCAGACATTAAAAAGTATAAAAGGATTACTGCACTGCTATTATACACAGTGCTTATTCCAAGTTGTTTTCCAATACGAATGAGCGACATAGTATTGTTTAACAACTCTCACATAACTATTTATTGCTGATACCTTTCTCGTGTGCACAGGTAAAAAGAATTTTTTTAGATATAAGAGACAGTTTCATTCCCATTTTATGATACTTGATAAAATGAGAATCAAACTGTTCCTGTATCTGATAAAATTTCAACTCACCTTTGCAAATGGGAAGGTTAAAATTAATTTATCATAGCTCGAGTCCCACCAGGAACTATGTATTGCTAACTTATGAGGACCAAGTTGATTCATGAGAAGAGCATCAAATCATACGTCCGTCAATACTAAGCAGAACGAAGTGCCAAATGTAAAGATTCCAATTTAGCTTTCAAAAAGAGTAGACACCAAATTAGGTCACAGAAAACCAAATAAAAACAACGTATCTTGTATGTATAACAATACACATAAGCAAACAACGATTGATAGATGTAAAAAGAAAAATTTTCATACCCATCTTTATATTCATACATTCACACATACATGTTTAGGGCAATACATAAATACACACATATATGAATACATGCAGATGCCTCCATACATACATAAACACATACATACCAAGATGCATTAATACATATATAAATACAAACATACATATATACATACATAATTGCAGATATACACATATACATACATACATGAATACATAAAAACAAACATAAATAAACACATACACATAAACACACACATACATAAATACATATACACATACCCAAATAAGCAGACATATACAAACATACCACACACATATATATAAACAGATATACATACATGCATACTACACACATACATGCATATACACATACATACATACATAAATACATAAAGATACATGTATATACATATATGTATACATACATACATACATACATACGCACAAACAGATGTCCATATATATACGTACATTCCTACACACTTAAATGTTGAATCTTATTGCTCAGTGTTGTCCTTCTTATCGTGAATTTGACCGATTTTTTCTTGTGCGGGACAATTGATAGCACTCGTAGGTCGGTAAAATCTTGAATGTTGTATATTTTCAGGCCAATAATCGGAGCACCTGAAAATGTACAACATTCAAGATTTTACCGACCTATGAGCGCTATTCCTACACACTCACAGAAATTTATAACCTAAATGGACATCTGGATTTTTTGGACGGAAGACTCGAGAAGATTCTATGCTAATAACGCAGAATGAACCAGGTCTCTCCACTACACTGTTTACCAGTATACGCCCACTGATTTTAGCTAAATTATATAAAACATTATTGGTGAGAATACCAGACTCAGAAGTCTGGTGAGTAATTATAATCTGTGCTCTTCCATGTCCCCGCAGCATCAAGGACCGTAAGTTTAATTGACTCAAGAACCTATTACTTGGTTCCAAAACAGATAGGTTTGCCTTAAAAAACAGTCAGATTTAGCAAGGCTCACGCGCTTAGAGTCCTCGGTAAAAATCAATCCGATCGCCGTCAACATGGATCTTGTGTAAACAAATTCATTAATATTTCTTGAATAAAGATTTTTTTGTGAACCTGGAATAATTGAAATTACCTGATCTGCGTTTTGACTAACGCAGCTTTTATTGTTCCAGTAGTTTTCTTTCTGCGAGATATTTCGACTCTCTTTATCGGTAGCCTTCATCAGTCTGTTCCTCTTCACAGGTTTAACAAATTATAATCATTACAAATGGCTTCGAAAAATCGAAAAGCTTTTGCCTGGAAACCATTATTAAGAACAGTTTGGCATCACATCATGCGCGACACACAATCGAAAGCAGATGAGTAGTTTAGAAGAGCGACTAGCGTGGACTACTGATACCGGTGGCAAAACTCGAAAAAGTGGCGGTGTTCAATACTTTTGGCCATAAGCATCAATCATGTACGTGTTTGTCTAGTCTGCTACTTACGCTTCTAAGGAATACTTCTAAGGCTAAAATCAGTCATCGCTAGAGCCTTGAGCAAACTGATACCACAGTAGTCAGCAGGAATGCAAGTTTCACCCAGCTTTTGGATTATCATCATAACGACAGTCTTCTACTTATTTGAAACGGATTCCTCCCTTTCCATGGCGTTAATAAGCTCATGCGGATTCTCATGAACATTTATTCCATTAAGCTTTAAAATTCCAAAGGGAGACCGTCGATTCCGTCTGCTTTTCTGTGTCTAGAAAGAAGGTAATTTATCACTTCATCTAAATTATCAGTTTAAATGTTCAGGCCTAACAAGACGTAGTTCACTTCATCGCCGACCACATACCGTTTACAATATGCAGCAGATCGGTGTGAATTTGGTGGTGCATCACGACAAGCGCCTTAGAAACGAGAAGCGCTTATATTGTCTTGGCGAAACGAATACCACTAACACGTCGGATCCAAGAGTACAAATCGAAGTGGTAGACATATTTCGAAGCTTCTTCCAGTTCATAGGCTAAATTACGCAAGATCTGATCTTCACCTACTGCATAGCTGACAGCGGATTCCAGGCTAAGACGACGAACCAGTGTTCCTACTTTCGCGGCAGATGCCTCATGTTAAAGAGCATAGAATTTATGATTGACAGCGAACAAGACATCGGGAATTGCCGTCAAAATAAATGGCATAAACAACAGATGGCTTCATCCAGTTGGTCTGATCGGTCAATTACAACCCATATAACATGCCATTAAACGAAGGCATTAATTGATTAAGTACGAGAATTGTACGTGTTTATGACAAATTTAATAAGTAAGATTTCGTAACAGCACTTTGAAGTTTGTCTGGCCTATATCTTTCCAAGTAGATATTGCCAATTACTACTAAGTGAACACTTTTTAAATCACTGATAAGTTTAACAAACAGATAAAAGAAAAACAGGGCATTAACAAATGCACAAACCCGCTAATAATTTACCATTACGTGAAAGCAAAATATTACACACGTGCACGCATGCGTAAAATCAGCAAACATTTGAACAAAAGAGAATAAACGAGAAAGAGGCGATAATTGACAAGTCGGTAGCTCCAGAAATAAATGAAAACGGAAATGCAAACAGAAACTAGGAAGATGGCTTTACAGAGCAAAATTGATTTACTCAATTGGGCATTAGTTTGCTAGGAGAAAAAATTAAAAGTGGATTTTAAGATATATATATATATATATATATATATATATACCTATATATATATATAAATTAGAAGTTTTATCAGGATATTTTAATTATATACTTGGTGTCAATATGAACTAAACATTACACAAAGTAGCATAGGTCTTTCATCCAATAAACAAGTTTCTTCCTTATTAGGAAATTTCAAGTACTGTCCAGAATTGTGCCGAGTACGGGCCTCGAACCTGGGCACGTGTGCTACGGCGTTTGTGGTTCTAACCACTAAGCCATCCTGCTGCACGCTACACATAATTTTCAGTTATACATTAACCAATGAATTTTGGTTAGCCCATGTGGTATTTTTTAATCAAAATCCTGCCATAAAACATAAATGCAATATCACTTCTTAAAATAGTATTTTGTCTGTTATACGATAGCAGAATGTGGATAACTGGTTAATATTTTAGGTCGTAATAAATGCAAAATATGCTCCACCTAGAGGAATGGATAACCATAAACATATTTTGATATAAAACTGCAAATTTCATTTAGCGCGGGATAGGGGTAGTGCAGTAGATGAGTTCAAGGCTCAGAAAAAAGTGAGCTTTGGTTTGAGCCATGGTCGCGGTAAATTTGAGCAATAAGGACTGAACCTGTCTACTTGATGAATTAAACAATCATTGATTGCGTGGGTGGTAGTAACAATTCTTTAAATCAAGTTCGTGGTGAATTGTCCGTCGTGCAAAAATGAAAATTTAGATTATACTGACAACAAGAATTTATATATATATATATATATATATATATATATATATATATATATATATATAAACCAATATCCCGTGATTAAAAATCAATTCTGCGGGTGTATTATCATTTTTATATTCACATATTCTTGGTGAATAGTTCGAACTTTAGGACACAAGACTTGCCAATTTGGCTCCATTTGAACAAAAATCTAACCTAAAACATAATTTGATATTCGAAAAAAGTGCGTTCAGTGTTCAATATTGGTAGCACAATAGATAAGTACAAGTCTACTCTGGTTGGGAACTCTGATCACATCAAATTCTGGCAAGTACTTGACATGTTCCTAGTAAGGACGAAAACGGTCTACTTAATGAATTGCCTTTGATACCTTGACCAATGTTAATTTTATACTTATAATATATCATCATCATCCTCGTCGTCGTCATCAACATCATCACCATTATCTTCACCGACAGGAAAACTACATACTTTAAAAGTTAGATACTCAAGTATGTATTAGGTGTTGCGCACCTAGTAACAAATTAGTTTAGTTGTGACCAGAAGGATAAACCAAAGACAGCATGAACGAAAAGTATAATCTCGTGCACATTCGTTTCGTGCTTCCTGGCAACTCATCAGTAGGAGCCGGTAGTACGCGCTTTACCAACAAAATATTTTGGTGAAAAAAGGGAGAAAATAGGACGGTATATTGCATAATTCACTGAATGGTGATGTTTGGTGTCTGTAGCTGAGGTCGAGCTGGCGGGTTAACGAAATCATTATTATCCGTGAAGACGAAGATAGTAGAAGATGGGGCAACGACTAGAGTTCGCGTTGCTGGCAATTTTGATATTTATTTTATAATCTAACATCTGAGTACTGTTCATACCAAGTACAGACTGACCTAGATCAAACCTATAAGTTAATAATTTTAAGTAAAAAATGGTCGTCAATGAAAATAGTTGTATTTCTTCAAAAGGATGACAATTAATTGTTTTTTTCCGCTAAATATAACTGTGACATACACTTGAACAGAATACGAAACTCGTCATAATCGTCCTAATAAATAGCATGGTATATACAATTATGTATTATGCAATACGTACCCAGAAAAAAATTAATTAAAATAGGACTAGCAGTATTTTTGTATCCTCTTCGGGTATGAAGCATGCTATACTTAATTATGTGGCTTTGAATTTGTATTGCTGAGGACTATTGTTGCAGTTGACACTATTACTACCTCATTATAAAACAACAAGCACCTGACCTTAATATTCAAAAGTTTCATCAACATGATATTCTAATCAACTGGCCAAGAATAACAAAATTCAACAACAATTTACTAGTATCCAGACAAGACCAAACAGGACCTCGACTAGAATCAACAAACATTCAATTGGATTGGCAACAAACTGAAGAGGAAATAACAGAGGAGCATACGGTGACAGAAGTTTCCAAACAATATGAGCGTTCAACACTGCAATCCACACTGGCTCTGTTACAATGCGCAGAACAAAACTTTGCGCAACAAGGTGTAACGATGTACTACACTGGGAAAAATAGCACTCGTACATGTAACAGCGAACATACATAAATACATTCATGCATGCGTATTTACATACATACATGCGACCAGCCAGTTCAGTTAGAGCTTCGGGCTTCTTGGCAAATTATCGAGGCTTTTCCACTGGACCACTCGAGCAAGAATTATTCACTATTACTTAGTAGTTTGTTACTTTCCATGAAGTTAATGCATATAAGTACTGCAAATGATAACAACTTTTCGGAGAATTCAGTCAATGCTTGTTAAGTACTTTGTAGGATGAGCTTACCGTTGAAAAAGTCGCCTGAAATCGGAAACTTAAATATTCAGATTAATAATGAAGGCAGGTAGTCTAAACACTTCGTTTCGCAAAATAAAGGCTAGGTCATTAAACATAAAATCGACGGGAAAATTATAATTTTTTATTTAATAATGTATTGTCCGATCCCTAGAGTGTCGACGTAGTTCAATAAAATTCTACTGTAAATACTAGCTGGAGTCCGTCTGTTGTCAGAGCGAAAATTTGTTATGGTAACGAGTGAGTGTTCGTCACGCGGCTTGTAATACTACAATGAAAATTGAGGAATATTACGTTATATAATCGAAACACTGACGGAGCTCCTATTGAAACCAAATTATCCAGACAAACTCGCATTGATTAATTGACAGAGACCAGTTTAAACTTAGTGGACAAAATATTTGTTAGCGTTTTATTTTTCAAACAGGAAGCATAATTAGCTTCAGACTAATGTACCAATTAAATATCAAATAAAGCCGAAAATTAGTTGCGCCGATAGTGATAACAATTATTATAATCAAGGTTGCAGTCTTGATATAAACACCTGACCCATTAATTACTTACATATGCCAGTATAAACTAAGAATTGTATAGTGTAGAAAAGGCAATCCATCCAGTATGAAATGAACATTTATATAATTAAACGAACATTGGTTGCGCGGGTGGTGATAACAACCAATGTTCGTTTAATTATATAAATGTTCATTTCATACTGATAATGCGCACTATCTATCTTAGTTATACTGCATATGAAGTAACTCATGGATCGATGCTTATATCAAGACCACAACCTTGATTATAATAATCAAATAAAGCCATTGCAAAAATACGATAGCCCCACTTCAAAGTTTTCAATGATATAAGTGAACTTGCTTTAGATGCTGAAAATGACCAAAATCATGCATGTTTATAATTGAACATATTTTCGAACACAACATCTATAAACAAGAAAATATCACCCACCTTGGTCGAAATGACCATTCGAATCCAACGTAGTGTTGGCCGCTATAACATTTCCATGGTCTGGAAGCACATTCGATTCATATTGGCTGTTAACAGCAAAGAACGAAGCTGATGCCTCCGGAAATTCATCAACACGCGTATGCATTTGCGATTGCGCCACTTCTGCTTGCCCAGTTGAGAAACCACTCGGCGACATTTCGATTAATTTTGGTTGTCTATGATCGTCGTGCGGAAAACTCATGCTTTGGAAAGAACCAGGGTTGGCGATTTTTATACTTGATGGATTGTCGGAGAGTACCACATTGGCCTGATGGCTCATGGCGTTTCCGCCAACCCTGCACCTATAAGTAAGTGAACAAAGACAGCATAAAAGATAGTAACGCCATCAGCCAATAATATATAAGTGATCGAATGACAAACCAGGCATTATTTCAAAGTAACAAATTACGATTTAAATGAGATATCGTCTTTTGGTAGCGCACATCGCTGGATGTCGTATTGGCATGTCTTATCTGGTAGCCATATTTTGTTGGACTGAAGTTACGAACTCGAGTTCCTGACATCATCAACAGAGCTCGGTCCAAATTGGTACAAATGGTGACACAGAAGACAAAATAAGCAATTGTGCATTATGTATCGCATACCTAATAACTAGTCAGTTAAATAGAACGAGAATGATATGCCAAATTCAGCACGAAAAAACAGTATAATTCCATGTACACATATGCCTCATGTCTACTGGCGACTCATCAGTGGGATTTGATTGCATTTTTCTTATGCGGGGCAATTAATAGCAATCTTAGGTTGGTAAAATCTTGAATCCTGTCCAATTTCAGGTGCAAAGATTATTGGCCTTGATTGATGGTTTCTCATTTGTCCCTTCATTTTTGAGTTCATCATCAGCTGCTTGTCTGAAAATTACGTTGGAGAAAGATTTTCCACTCTTGCTCCAACGTTATTTTCAGACAAACAGCTGATGATGAAGTCAAAAATGAAGGTACAATTGTGAACCCATCAATCAAGGCCAATAATCGTTGCACCTGAAAATGGGCAGGATTCAAAATTTTACCGACCTATGAGAGCTATCAATTGTTCCGCATAATAAAAATGCGGTCAAATCCACAACAACAAGGACAGCATTGAGAAAAAGAACTCAACATTTAAGAATTACCTAAATCATTATGTATTTGTTCAAGAATGCAGAACAAATGAAATATTATCTATGAAATCATACACTATGTATTGCGTACCTAGATAGATGTTATCTCAACAAGGACAAAAAGAAAATGTCAAAGTCATCATACAGAAAAAATAAACTTTCATGTACACATGCGTTTCGTACTGCCTGGCGGTTCGTCAGGAGCCGACACTTCGCCTAAAATCCACTATATATTTGGACACAAATGTATGGCAGTTGGATTGTGCAATCTAATTTACATAAGTTTATTTAGGCACACGTGTATATGAGATAATACAGTTGGTGCGTGCTGACTAGGACATATTCATCTGGTACTATTTGTAATAAACTGTTATTAATTGCGTAATACTTAATGCATAATTTCGTATCCTAACCATCCGAACGTACTTTTGTATTTAGTTAACCTAAACTCTAGAGCAAGAGAACAAGAGGGAGATAGAGATAATGCAGAGAGAGAGAAAGATAAAGAAAGAACTAGATCTCCGTTAATTAAGACCAATTTATGCTTTTAAAAGAACAAAATTTCTGTGCGACTGAATGTTATCTAATTAACTGATCCATGTTTTGGCTCTCAAGTCTATTTGCTTTCCAGATCATATTTTGGTTTACAATTTAATAGCCAAAATTTTCTGAAAACTAGCGCCTAATAGAGCTAAATAGAGCGGCCTGATCCATTTATGCATTTCAGGCACAAGTTCATTTGTAGCATAATATGCAGAACTAGATTGTTATCTAGTTTATGTGTATTTGAAATCAATTAGCCCTCTTTTAGACTCTCAATGATTAAGACATAAAAATGCTGTTTATTGCCGCACATGAAGCAAATTTTAGTAGATTAAGCTGAATGTACCAACGAATTTTCGCAAATGGTTATTTCCACACAAAGATAATTTTTTTAAAAAGTCTATCTGATTTTGGGCGAATGGGCAAGGAAGATTGATTACGGGCGAAAAGCATACTTAAGAAAATCAATGAGTTAAATATCTTGTTACTTGCTTGTGCTAATGTTTTGTGTTAAGGTCTGTATTCTGGTGTTCATGTGTTCATAAAGGGTTGTGGTGATCGTGTGCATAAGACAAATATTGCAACCATAGCTAAATATTTCACTTTCAGAATCCACATCACCATTATCAGTGTTATCATCATCAGCAACATTAACACAAACATCATACTTACCATTATCGTCATCATCAACGAAATTCTCATAATCATCATTATTATCAAAATCATACAATTTGGCTACCCGACCGTAAATTAGTCACTAATTTTGTGCTTACAACTTTCGTTTGAATAGTAACTGCTTCAAAATGTAGTGGTGACCAGTTCAGCATTAATGAATTTATTATACCAGATACGGGGATACGTCGTACAGTGAACTCCAGAAAATAGCAAAACTTTTGGGGTTAAATGTGACAGGAAGCAAGAACGATTTGTTAATTAATATTTACTCATGATACAAAGAACAAGTGGGGCCATCTCCTAAATTTTAAGCGCCATCCATTACTCAAAATCCTTGTCAATATTGTAGTTACCATAAACATCCGCATGTTAGGCCCTGTAATTTTTATATACCAACGATCGAGCATGGACAATTGAATGATTGAATTGAGGAATAGGGCATGCAATTTTATCAGATTTTGCAGTGTCAGAGGTAATTTTTTTATTGTTTAATCAAGACCAAATAAGACAATAAAAGGAAAATCTCCAGCACCACCGGTCAACATTGTAAATATTCAAAACGTAAGTACAGCAGAGTTCAGGGCCATGCAGGAAAAGGTATCGAACGAAATGACTGAAAATGTGAATTTAGTAAAACAACTCAGTAAATATGACTCTCGTGCGTCTTCACAACGTCCACCGAGCCACTTTTCATCAAGATATTTTCCGAGCACGCACACTAACAGATTTAGATACAGTCACACTGTTAGTCACTCACCATGAGCTCGATGTTCATTAGGGCCCACTCCTGACACGTGAACAATTCACCCCATGTTGGGGCACGCCGCAAGATTTATGCAAACATGCCAAAATGGCATTCCTTGTGAATTTCTACGCTGATGCTAATATAACCTGCTAAAAGTAGACAGTCAATCGCCAAAAATTGTACAGAGGAAATGAGGCCGACACGTATTACTTCTGTCACTTAGCAAACCACGTCATTAATTGCTTTTCCCGATTCACACACGCGGACTGCGTGCTGTAATATCCCCAGTAAAATCAAATTTCCAAATAACATGCAAGACAGATGTACATTCTAAGGCTGCAAATGGCTAGCAAATCAAATCATGTGGCATGGCAGTTCTCAGTAGTTGTACAAGCCTTTATTCGCAATGGCTTTCGCCTAATTCATTCACTCAAGAACAATACATAGTTTGAATCTGCTCATCCCGAGCACAAAGGCAAATATACACACGATGATCAAATCAAAACACATATAATGTATACATTTTATGCTCGTAACTAAATAATAATATGACAACTGACATTACCGTCAATTTGTTGATATTATGAGCTTACTAATGACAAATGGACTCGGAAAAAGTCCAGAAATATTCGCGGTGAAAATTTGGACATTTGACGCAAACAACCTTGATTCGAACAACAAGGATCAGGCAATCAGGTAAGTCTATAACAGATTATCGCGGGTGCCCGTCGTGTTTTTATTTTCCATGCATTTTCGTATAATCCTCGCCAGTCAGTTTGCCGTCGTGCATTGATGATCATCATAGAAGATCGAAATGTCTCTGTACGTCCAACTAACGGTAGTTCGACTGGTTACAGAACTGGGATTGATGTCTATCTAAGGTATGCAAAATTGATTTCAATTATAGCCTACTCCACCTGCGCAATCAATGACATCCAAATAGGAAATATGTGGTATTAGCTGTCGACTGACGAAGATACCCGAAATGGGCTGGCAATTTTATTGTGGAAAAGAATAATTGAAAATAATCCTGTGTTATCTACAACAAAGAGCAGGTAATGATACAATACACACTATCGCAATAATTTATTCATTTTATACTATTAAATAATTATAACCAAAAAACTTTTAACATTAGGGAACAGACATACTTCGTTTTTTAACCGATCCTAGTTTTAATGTCAACTTTGCACATTTTGACGCTAGATATCATTATACATTAATCCGAGTATAATCGTCAAAGGTAGGCTCATAACAATAAAATTGAGAGTTCCACTTATATTAACCGACGTATTGCTTAACAATCACTATGTATGTATTCTTCATATATAT
>JAQBSW010012011.1:0-18158 GCA_029291075.1 Eudiplozoon nipponicum | reverse complement strand
TCGGCGATTGATTTGTGTCGTTACACAACGTAAATAAATTTGAATTTAATTTACGCAATATGTCGGCCATTAATTTGTGTCGTTACAATAGTGTAAACGCCCCGGCTTCAATTAAATGCCGTACGACGTTACAAACTCGGTTAAGGTGCTCTGAATAGGGATTAGTTACTGATAGGGGGCCCTTAAGAGGGCCGGGTAATGCGTTCTCTTGAAATCTTCAGAGTGTGAAGATGTCCTAGAGCCTTGGGTGGACTCTGGTTGAGTTGTCGCTCCCGTGGTTGAGCTGTAATCACGATGTGGATAGCGTCCTGCAGGTTCTGCACTTAATTGGCTCGTCTCTCCGGTATACCGCAACAAGATGAGTCACGGATGTAGTTAGTTGTTGGTGAAACTATCAAATCACCAGCGTAGGTATTGACAGCCGACAGAACGCACACGCGTGAAGCAGGTAGAATGCAAATTCCACAACTGACTTGCATGGTAAATTGCCGTGCTTAAATAGCATGCCATGCCTACTTGCACACTATTGGTTAAAAACGGCAAGTTTCGCTTTTTTCTCATTGGTGCAACGTAAATAAAATTGAATTTAATTTACGCAATATGTCGGCCATTAATTTGTGTCGTTACAATAGAATATCTTTATTTGGATTCAAACCACACATGTTCCATCAAATAATAAAATTAGAAAATGTACATTATAAAAAGATATCACATCACATATATTTGAGCAATGTTGAGGCCCCTAACCTATCCATGTCTGTAAGCCCCATAGATGCCAGATCGCTGGAAGTCCTAAAATTCACAGTAGAGTCTGATATGCTTATATTATTGCTAGTGTCATTTAAATTCAAGTCCGCTATGTCCTGCACTAACTTGCATGTGTCCTCATACTTAATATCGGTATCCATGATCAAATGTTTTAATAATTAAATTGACACTTACAATGGCAAATGGAAGGTGAGAGTCGGACAGTTTTAAACCCAGCAATAAATCTGTTTTGATGTGTACGTGACCCACAAATAAAACAATTATACCTGTTCCAAGGCTCTTCCTCAATGCTATATTATATCAGAACACAAGGCAAGAATTGGAAGAATATATTGAAAATTGTTGTAATCGTTTATAATGGAAAGAAATGTTAAAATAATAATAATAATTGATTGTATGTATTGTTGATTAACATGATATGTAATGCATAACGTTTCAGTTTTAATAGTACAAAACTTGAAGATAGAATCTCGAGAAGTTATGCTGCTGAAAAACAATTAATCCTGTCTTTTATTTAACCACGAGAAAGTATTATCATAATCAAAATTAAAAATATCAGCAGGATTGAACACTTTTTCTAGTTCGGTATTAAAGATAATCTACTGTAAACGCCGCAGCTGAAATTAAATTCCGCACAACGCTACAAGAAGAAAAACAGTCCGGAGATATCGGAGAACAGTTACTGTAGGTGGCTCTTAACAGAGCCTGAATAACTTTCACCGGCATATGCCGTTGTGGAGCAAGATATTTCCTCAGACAAAATTAAAGTGGCATTTTTAAATAAATTTAAACCACCGTGGCTGATTGAAACGAATATTATTTAAAAATAAATTTTTCGTTTATTTTCTAGAATATTCTTTGTTTAAATACTTGACAGTATATAAACTTTTGAATTGTGTGCAATTTCAGTTTTGGTAATGTGTGCCTGACAAGCCTGACTTTCCTTAGCAAGCTGCTTTTGTTTCTTTCTCTACTTTACAGGTTACAAATTCTCGATTTTCACAATATACGCCTGCTATCATTTTGTGTTTTGAATCGTATATATTGGGGATGTTCTGGACAAGATAATTTAATAATTCTGTTTTTCGCGTCTTATTTCTTTCCAGATTATTTAATCCGGTACAGTGCTACGCAAGAAGTACACAGTCCTTTTCTTACACTAAGTAATCAAATATATAGTTAAGTTTGATCAACATGGAAGCTAATCTTATGTTTCAGGACACAAGCGAGTTAGCTCAAGATATAACAGGCATGAACTTAATGGATGTGAACGAGAATACTAGCTTATCGGTCTCAGATTGGTATATTAAGACTGAAAACAACTAGGCATCTATAGGGTTCTCATTTATTAATAGAATTGGAGCCTCTACACCTTGAAAGTTAAATGTTGCAGTGTCTAGAAGTACCTCTTGACACTTTCTGTATGATCCGTTTGGTTGGCAGATGCTACATTGTGTGGATGCACCGGAATAAGTAGAGTTGTTGAAACCGGATAGGTGAGTTGCTGTTCGAAAGCTAAGAATTGTATTGTTGAAGATCTGCGGCAACACGTGGTGGCTGGCACACGTAGAAATCCGATTAATAGATGATCGATTATGTATGAATAGTTGTGCAACAATAAGAAGATTGGCATTACTGAAGCGTAAGCTACGAGATGGTACAGCGTGGTAAACACAAGTCCAGAAGTCGGCGTAGGTAGATAGGCAATTGGAGAGAACGATAGCAATTAGCCGTAGCGAGCGTATGGCGTGGTAATTTCATCGTGCTTATATATATGTGCAGTCGCACGCTATTGGTCAACGGAAATTTTGATTTTCTAATTGGTACAGCGTATTGAAATTTGTTTTTTTTATTTAGGTGAATATTTCGGTGAATTTATCTGAGCCGATTACATCAATTTCTTCTCTGAGAATAAGAAAGTTTGAAAATAAAAAATTCCCCTCGGCAAGGCTTGATTGCTTATGTTGAGCAGTGTTCAAACCCAGTGTAGAAACTGGTTATTATTCTGCCTATAGCTATAAAAAATGTACTTTAATGCTGGGCTGGTGCATACTTGTTGATCGCTCCAACAATGATATAAGGCCAAATAGCCACTAATAATTGATACAGAAATTGTTAGCTGTAGTGGCTATTCATACCACGTGAAGCAAAATAGAGTTGTGTGATAAATGTTCAGAGCCGCAGCTGGGAAATTAGAAAGTAGGTTGCCACTGAATTTGCCAGATTAAAGTGGAAACCTAAGCAGGTTGCATCGCCGTCAATGAGATTTCGAATACGACTGAAGAAGCTAGAGTGTGCTCGATATTGTGTTCATGATATTTGTAGTGAATATATACTGTGTAACTGAGGAAGTTGCGAAATGCATTGAAAGTGGCCTGCACTATGATATGTAGCCAATGACTACTTAGTGTTGCTACAGAAAAAATTAGCTCGAAGTAGCTGGTCATACAAAACTAGGCAATGTGAGCCATACATTGCAACAGTATGGTGTAAAAAGATATATTAAAACCAAATGCGAAGTAAAAAAATTGTACTAGAATATATCCGTAAAGGTGGCATTATACCGAAGAACTGTTCAAAAATGCTACACAAATTTTAGTTAAAAACAGATGGTTATACAACGAGACACGAGTATAAGAATAGTAATAAATCGTGTGGATCCATAAAGATCACGTCAAGTTAAATGGGGCGCAAAAGGTGTGCAAAAGTTTAAAATTAGATAGGATGAATAAAAAAATGTTAAATAAATTATCAGTTACACGTTATACAAAGAAATCTATTGTTAGGTTGAGATTGTAGGCAGACAGAGCATGAGACGCATGTAGATGGTTGTATGTTGCCACTATCAGGCGGTTTGATAAACGGTTTCAACCTGTCTATGCTTACTGATATAGTTGTCGCACCTTGTATGATAATGAAGTATTTCGTTTTTCTGAGTAAAATCGAGTAAGGTCCGCGATAATTTGTTCGTTAAGAACGAGTAATCTCTTGCAGCTGTGGAGCTGCGAGTGAACAAAGACTGGACGAGGAATATGTCTCAGCTGCAGTGCAGACATGGAAACGAAATGAAGTGGGAGGTATGAAACTTCGTCTTGTTGGTCATCGTCCGCGTGTAGTAGACGAGGGAGCTGACTAGACAGGCTTAGATACATGCCATACAAGAGTTGTGACGCAGATGTTTTAATATGTTAACGTATACGAGAACGCGTGGCAAGTAGAACTAAATGTAATCCATCGACTCAGTTGCCATTAATGGACGAGGATGCTAAAGCTGCTTTGATTTCCCTATGCATTATTTCTACCATACCGTTAAATTGGGGGTGGTAGGCAGTCGTCTGGGGTAAAGTGCATCGCAAGACCCGCAAGGTTGTTTTTAAACGATCAAATGAAAAGTAAGTCCCTCTATCAGTAATGACCTCGTTGGGAACACCATCATTTTCTATCATTGCAGAGATAAAATCGTTAGTGACTTCGTCTGCAGAGATGATGCCAAGAGGTAAAGCCAATGGCCAACGGGTAAATCTATCAATCATAGTAAAATGTAGTTAAAACCTTCAACCCTCGTCAGATAAACTATATCGATGTTGACGATGGCAAGGCACTAAGTAGTTGGTAAATCTTCCAACTTAGATCGAATGTGCTGTGTGATCTTATTTTTCTGGCAAATAGCACACTCGAAGTCCCAATGTTTAGAGTTTTGCCTGAGTCTGTGATCCCACTTACGGTCTGTAACACTTTCGACAGTTGCCTTGCTCCCTGGACGAGAAACTGAGTGTATGGATTTGGAAACATTTCTCTTAAGGCCAGTCGGCAGAACTAGCTTGGAGGGCTGGGTATCCGTGAAGGAAACAATGGGTAAACCTTCCCAGAGTTGGAATATTAACGTTTTGGGTTGTCGAGCTACAGATCTTTGAATATGAGTGCCACCCTGCTGTTCAATTCGCAGAAGGGATGGCATTAGTGCAGGTTCAGTAATATCACTGAGCTGACTGGGAATGGCGAAGGCGAAGACAAGTGTAGCGAGACGTCTGGCCAAGAAAAGGCACCCAAAATTATGTTTTGTTCCTCTTTAGTATGAAACATGTCGAATTTCCATTTGCTCAGACGTGGCAGCTAGCTTTCTATTCTGTCTGGGTACTTTCCGACAGTTGAAGTCGCGTTTCGTATTAAGCTAACTAATAGTGCATGATCTATAAAAACAACAAATCTTTTGCTGCCAATATTGCTGATAAAGTGGCGCACTGCGTTATGGATGGAGAGGAGATCTCGACCAAAATTGCCGTATCTGATTTCTATTGGTTGTAGAGTACGCGATTAAAAGCTGATAGGCTTCCGAAATCCATCGATCTCTTGTTCCAAAATGGCCTCATAGCAAACTCAGAAGCATCGGTTTTGAGTATAAATGGTCGTTGTAAATCTGGATGAGTTCGCATTTTAGCACTTGTAAACGCGTTTATGAAAATACGGAGCAATAATTCGTCTCCAGAAGACCAAGAAATTATGGAGTTTCTGCTAAGTCGTTTTCGATTCCGTAGATGCCTAGAAAACGGATATTTGTATAGATAGACCGGGAAGGAACTTGAGATAGTAGATAAGAACTCCCAAAATTTTCTTCAGCTCACTTTAAATCTTTGGTCACTTAATATTATTGATCAAATTTTCTATTGTCGGCAAAGTTTGAAAACCTTGTGGTGTAATACGATGCATTAGGAAATAGCCGGATGTAGTTGTAATATGCGTCTTGTCATAGTAAATCTTGAATCTGTGATTAGATAAGTGTGAGAGAAAATTTGGTAAATGCTTGGAGTGAGATTCAAGGTCTAGACTGAAAACAATTATGTCATCGAGATATGAATTAGAGTAAGCAGCATCGTCGCGGAGTATGTTGTCCATGAACCTTTGAAATGTCTGAGTAGCACACTTGAAACTCAAAGGCATGTACAGGCATTCAAAAAGGCTAATTGGAGTGATAACCGCCGTTTATTCAATATCATCTGGAGACACCGAGATGTGATGGTAGACTTGTCTGAGGTCAATCACATAAAACTTATTGCTACCGCTGAGTTTTCCAAGCAATGTTTTTATATTGGGAATAGGATATGCATTGGATTTAGCTAGCGAAAATCTCCACAAGCTCTGTACGATCCGTTTGATATGCAGACTAAGTACGGCAGTGTCGCCCATGAACTTTTCAATGGTCTGATAATTCCCTCTTTCAATGGTCTTGAAAATTCTTCTTTGGCAGTTTTCATTGTAGCAGATGGTAGCGGTTGCTTTCTAGGTGATATAGGTCGTACTTTTGTGACGATATGGCGCATTGTGTTGGAGACTCATAGCTCTGACTTGCTGAGATCCAACAACGACTTTTGTTATCAAAGACCTATTGATATATTTGTTGAATGATGCACTGGAGATGGTTGAACGTCATGTAGCCTCAAATTTTCGGAGGCAATTGCCCAAGAACTTTGCTTAAGTTCAGTGGTCAATGATATTTTGATTAGCAAGATCAACAATAAGCCGAAATTTCAGCAGTAAATGAAGGCCTATTATGTTGTGTGAGACCTTGACAATGATGAAATTGTAAGAAATATAGCATCGTAAACCTATGTTAAAGTGCGATGTTGGCAACCATAATTAAGAATGGGCTCCTCTGTAACTGTTACGAGTAAAAAGAATAGAGACATATCGGCCATGGAATCACCCTTTATGAATTGAAATTGCCGCTCCCCTTGCAAATGACATTATTGGTTTTGCTGTCTATGAGGCATAATTTGCGTGGACAGAAGGAGTCAGCATAAACTGCAGTAGTAGGCGATTGATAATTTGTAAGTAAAGAATAGAAACTGTTGTTTTGTTGTTGAGTGTGGTTATCTAAGAAAGGAAACTGACATCCGTTTACTAAATACTCAAACGAATGCAGACAATTTCGACAAATTTAGAATTACCTTTTGTGATTATATAAACAATGTTTTGGAGAGTAATGAATGATCGAAGTTGTCTCGATTGTCGTTTATACTGCTTTAGACGCTGTTGATCTGCGGTTTTATTAGCAATTGTCCTGTCCATGATTATTCTTTCAAATATTTTACTCAAATCTAAATTAGATCTCTCCAAATTGAATAGTCTAACGTTATCAGATATGAGACTGGCGGATGGAAACTGAGCTAATTTAGAATCCAGGATATTCATGTTTGGAAGTGACTTACGGACATTAAAATGCATAGAGGGACTTAAATATACATAGAAAAAATAATCTTAAACTTACGTTCCCTATAAATATTTAAAACTAATAACTAAGCGCTTACCAAAATCTGCTTACATTGTTTATACATAAATTGAAACGCAGAATGTGGTACAAACACGTGAGGAAAATCCCAGAAGACTTTGACTAAGAAATATTCAGAATTAATACTGAAGGAACAGGATGATCCGGCGTACAAAAACTTGATATTATATGTACTACCGATAATTTTAATGAAACCCACAAATAATAAAATAAAAGACAAATTTATGCTGCTTCAATTCTTGCTTAGATATTTGTAATATCAAAACAAGTCAAAAACTGTAAATGTTCTCAGGATTGGAAGACGCCACGGCCGCAAGTATATGCCTTGTGACGTTACAAGAAGAAGAACAGAAGGAATTGTCTTAGAACAGTAAATGCCACGACTGCAAGTAAATGCCGTGCCACGTTACAAAAAGAAGAACAGACAGGAATTGTCTTAGAAAAAATAATGTATGTGGCACTTAACAGGACCTGAAACTTGTTCACCAGCAATTGTCTTGAAAGTAGAATATTTTGCAACGTCTAGAATTACGTTTAGACACTTGCTATATGATCCGGATGGTGGACTGGTGTTCCTTTGTGTGGATGCTCCGGAATAAGTAGAGTTTTCGAAACCCGATATTTTAGTTGCTGTTCAAAGACTAAACATTGCATTGTTGAAGATCAGCGGCAACACCGTGGTTGCTGGTGCACGTAGAAATCCGATTAATAGATGATTGATTACGTATGACTTGTTGTGCAGAAAAAAGAAGATTGGCGTGACTAAAGACTAAGCGACGAGATGGTACAGCCTTTCCTTACTGGTTTTTTATTAACGTCTCAGAGCACTTAATTTTAGCATGGAAGGTTACAGTATATAATGCACCAGGTGGAGTGCTGTACATGATACACCACGCCGCCAAATCAAACAGTTAACTAAATGGACCTTAGAGTATGCCAATAATTGCCGAAATAATATCATCCTCATTATGTACAGCCACACAAAAGCCAAAGTGACTAATGTTTCACTGCCATGTAGCGATAAGTATCCAACCAAAATATTGTAAATAACGAAAAAAATAATTTAGGCACACAAATTACTTATGACATTTACGAGAGAGGGGATGAAAGAGAGAACCTCGTTGCTATGAGTATATATATCAAGATTACTCACAGAAGTGAGGCAAACTAAACCTCTACACAAGCACTTTATAGCCAAGTCAGTTTTTTGGCAAGGCAAAATCACCAATAAAGCTTTCTTGTGTAGAGACCCTTTGGTCACTACCATAAGAGAGCCTCTGGCAGGCCTACCTCGGATAATCCATATATGCGATATAATCATCTAGTTTGGAACACTTGTATGAGGAGTTAATTGATGTCCAATAATTAAATTAACCTCAACACTTGCGGGTTTCTCTGTATCACATCATTAGAAAATCAAACCTTGAAGCTAACTTTGACATACTATGAAGAGAAAGTTACAAAAATGATTCTACTATACATAGACAATAAGGTTGTCATTGAGTACAATACGCTGCCATATCGCGAAGGGTTTCTAATTAAGAACTATGATGCAAATGTGGACCCAATTCTGACAGATGAGTGAGTCCTATACTAATAAATTTGAATGTAAGTGATGTCAACTTTTACTGTCATGTCAAAATCTACACACTATTTCTCATCTGATGCTGGATGACAGAACAGAGCTCTGCTGGGCAATCAAATTGAGGGCGTACGCAAAATGTGACCGAGCCAACGAATTTGATGGAGCCTTATTTGTTTTTTTAACGAGAAGCACTTGTTGGCAGATCCAAAAATACGTCAACGTTGGTTATTCTTTGTTGGTAACCAACATGTGCTATGCTTCTCAAACAACGATGGTCGAATGCATGAAGGTGTGTAAAATCATCAACTCTAAGAGGCCAAATTTCACTGTCGTATAGTAAATCTGCGCGCACAAATGCATTGTAATCACGATCTTCAGGACAGAGGGAAAGATTCGAGAAAGCTACTCAAGCTTTCACGATTTTTATTCTTACCTCATCAGACATATTGCCTAAGTTATTGATAGAGCTCCTAAGATATGTAACTCTGTCAACTATTTCTAGATCTTCATTCTGCAATCGCAGTGTTGGAGTACGTGTTGGCTAATCCTGTAAAAGTATCTTACATCTAAAGGATGTGAATTTCACATCGAAAGACCGAACAACGTTTGCTAATCTATTCAACGTGGCCTGAGCAGAATCTTGATTGTAGTATAACAGCACGAAATCATCTTCATAGTCAGGATTGATTAGTTTTCCACCCGGTATAACTTCAACTTCTGCATCCTGAATGTGTGTAAGAGTGTTGTTCATATTTGCATCGATTACAAATTTAAACAAATGTGGCAAGTTGGACATCTTTGACGAACGCTATTGCTGGTTGTAAAGTTTTGCCTTAATTCTTTGTAGAGCGTATATTATAGTAAGAAATTTTGTGAGCACACCACTTTTCGACAGAATATGGAACAAAACATTGTTATCCACCGATCTAAATGTACCACTGATATCTAGAAAGATGGCTATTGTCGGACGTTGATATAAATATCGCTGTTTAAAAACTTGATTTAACGCAAAAATATTATCTATACAATCTCGACCTGAGCGCAATCCGGCCTGTTCTTTTCTAGTGTGTGATTCACGTGAAGCGCTAAGACAACCTAGGCTAATGGAAGCCAATAAGCTAGACACGATCGGAGTTAAGCTTATACCACGATCGTTATCACACGAATTAAGATTGGCTTTTTTGAAGATAGGTATGATGATCGACTGATTCCAATCAAGTGGTACGATCTCCTCATTTCATATACTACAAAAATGTTTAGTCAACAATCTCGTAATTATGTTGCTACCCTTCTTAAATAATTCTGTAATCAAATCATCAATGCCTGAAGCTTTGCGACGTTTAATAGATAGGATTGCATCCCGTATTTCTAACTCTGATGGTTTTTCGAGACAAATATTCCACACTGTTTATATAGACTTTATTTCGGGAATCAGAATTGACGCGGATACCAAAGAAACTTGATTCTTGAAGTGTTCAGCCCATCTATAAAGACGACGTATTTTATCGGTTATTAAATGATTGTTACTATCATTTACAGTTTCGCTAAATTTTAATATTCCCGACCTTGTTGCGCGAATAAGTTATAACAAACAGCGACAATTACCGGATACAAACGCTTGCTCCCATTCTTCAGGCATTCTGGTCCAAAATGATTCGAGATCGACGTTTAGACTGTCCCTAAGTTGGCGTTTATATTGCGACGAGTATTAATATGAGCCGAGCCAGGTGGAATTTAGCGTATTGTTTAAAGTATTTCCATAGATTTTACAGTGAGCCAATGATTATATCTTCTGGGGCCTGCAATGCTACATACAGTAGTATCTGCAAAATATATATTAGAATTTTCGCCGTCAAGACCAGTTAGTTCTGAAATAAGAAAATCTTTATATTTATGTCAGAAGAGCGGTTGTTTAAGTTTGCTTACATCTATTTAGAGTTTATTCTTATTTATTTTCCCGGAAAATTTAGTGAAAATCTACAACGGTTACGCGCACGGTCCGAGTCGACATAAGTGTTCTAAAAGAATGATAATTCTGGATACATACACGCCATCTATAATTACTTGCTACATTATCTTTCTGATTCCACCGTTGTTCCGGATTTGAAGGACGGCATGTGGCACAACGTCTAACGCTACGTTGTGTTGTGATCAAAACCAACCATATTCATACTATTTGATAGAGTGTTATAGTTGGATTGAGAAGAGGAAATGGGTGGAAATGAGCAGAATCGGAAGTAAAGTTTCATGTAGTAGCCCGATTTCGCTTATCTACTATGCACAGTACAACAAATATATTTATATTGTGCGACAGGCGATGCAGTATGTAATCATTGTAATTCGTATCGTTGATTGTTACATATTGACTCTAAAAGGAAACTAGATTGGCCATTCCTAGTGAGGATGGTTCGTATTCTGAGTTTTTCATCTCATAGATAGTCTCCCAACCGAGGCTGATGAGTACTATCTGTCCAGATGCCAATGGTTAAAGTTTCCTTCAGCAGCCGAAAATTGCCATTCGCGCTTGACTTTATTCCATCACTGTATATTTAACAATAAAATTTACTGCACAGTTAGACCAAACTCAAGGCTTTACATGAAATGGAATGATGGCTGTGTTCCTATAGACCCGCCAAGTGTCATGATACCATTCCTGGGCTGGTTAGCTTGTGCCCGCCGATCGTCAGGTCGGATTTTCTATGAAAACATGCAAAAAATAATTTCTCCTCTCTATATCTTTGAGAGAGACATATTTTGACCATTGATACATTCGTTAGCATCGAAAAGCAGGTTTGTAGTCTTCGGTACCTCGGCTTTGGCAATTTATTCCAGAATGGGTACGTTATGCACACTGAGTATTTCGGGTCTGGGAATCTTATTATCTTTCCGGAACTATGAGCACCATGTGTTATCATCATTGAAACATGCTTTACACTTCCATTCATAGATGTGCAGGCTTCTATACGTGCACCTTTGCCCTGTATGTCTGATATGTGTGCATGATGTGTATTGGTTTTTGCAGATCTGCAAAGCGTAATCTGAACATATTTGTGAGGTGACATCTTCTGAACATTGACTTGTAGTTTCCATTGTGTGGTAAATTAATATGCTTCAAAACGTAAAATATAGCCGTTTTCGCGATATTTGTACATGATAGGCTGTTGCTGTTTCTGGTCTGGAAGTCTTAGGGCGTCCATGTATATTTAAACGAGACTTCTTCTAAAGATGCTTAAGTAAATTTGCTAGATAATCCAGATTCTAAGCTATGAAAACTGTGCCTTGGGCAGATTTTTCATATATGGTAACATTATGCGCACTTTATGTAGTATTTCTACAAATCAGAATGTCTCGCTACATCTTTGTGCAGGAATTCTTTTGAGGATTCATAATTGAGTTATATTTGAAAATATAGATTTATAGACTTCGAAACCTGTGCCATTTTTGTCCGATATGATTACATGATGTGGATTAGGGTTTGGAAGTCTGAAATCCGTTAATTCTCTGCAACATTAAGTATGACGCATGATTACGATAGATAACTTTGTTGCAAAGCACAATGTTGATTTGTAGGCTTTGGGACCTGTGCCTTGGTCCTTTATATCCGCAACGGGTGCACAATGCATACTATGAGTTGCAGGAGTCGGAAACGTAATACTTACCTGGGAGCATTTAGTACGATGTATTCTCATTATTGTGCATTATGCTATATTCGATGCTGTTGATTTATGTATTTAAAGACTTGGGCCTTAGCCGTATATGTCCGAAATGGGTATGTGATGTCCACTTGGTTTCCAGGTCTGTAATTGATTGTATACACGAGAAAGATAGAAGAAATAACTCCTCGAAGAAAATTAAATAACAATTTATTAATAAATTTCAACCATCATTACTGATTGGAAAGATTATTATTTAATAATAAAAAATTGATTAAATTCTCTAATATAATTTACATTGTTCAGTACAATTTAGGTTTTAGATTGTTCGCGGTTGCAATTAGCATTATTATGTCCTGGTATTTGTTAAAGTTTCATGTTGAATAATGTATGAATATTGATATGATTTACAAACCATATCTTCTTGAATAGATTTGCAACATTTACAGATTACATCATCATCTGTAAAATACATTTTACTACCACAAGATTATTATCGTATTTAAGCATATTATGACGATTAGGTGCAAGTAGATTAATAATTCAGTTTTTAGTGTCAAGTCTTTAGTTAGATTGAATTGTTGTGGAAATGTGCTGTGTGAAGAATGCTGAGCCCTTGTGCTTATATCAATAACGCTCCAGCTAGAGAACTGTGTAACATTACGATCAAGTTTTCAGGGTAAACAATACTGTTGATGACCCTTAAGAGGAGAAGTTTGTCATTCATCGGCCAATACCATGAAGAATTAGATTACCAGATCAGAGACTGATGACACTTGCTACGTTTTTCCTGTTCATGAGTCAGTGATCATTTGGGTTCATGCTCGTATTTCATTTGCAGGCCGATGGCCTTGATGAGTCTTGTCTATTGTCTGCGGCAACAACAACAAGATCGGAAAACATTGAAATCATGTTTGTAAATAAATCGTCGATGTCTGTCTGTATGCGCATAATGAAGAAAATTGGTATGAAACGTCGTGGGTAAAATGCAAATAAGATATCTGGGGATAACAACCAGCGAAGCAGAAAGGCGACAACAACTGCAGATAGCAAGCAAGTCAGATTGTGTTTCGTGAGAAATGAATTACGCTTATTTGTAGGAGACGGTCGCACGTGATTGATCATTAGATGGAGTGCTTTTTCATTGTTCCCATGTCAATTATATTATGTATATTATTATGAATTAATTTTCGGCAATATAAATTGACACGTTCAACTACATATTTAATTAAATACTATTTTGATTTTCATAGAGGCTCATCTTAAAAATAAGGACACAGCACGAATCACATGATAAGTCACAAGTCTGGGTCTAATAGAATTTGAAAAAAAGGCAAATTAATTATACTTAAATGCAAAGCTGGATCATCATAGAAGGTAAATTCCAGGTGGTTTGAAAATGTCTCTGGGATATTTGACTCAGCATACTCCAAAATTGCATGAGAGAAAATTTGTAGTTAGATAATTAAAGCGAGTTTACGAACATTGTGGGAATCCTGGCATACTGGTGCATCGCATAAGACAATGCAATACGGAGACAAATGTCCATCTAATGTGTCGATTACAATTGGATAAATATTTGTGCTAAGCATTTTTGTAAATACTATACATATGTTTAGAGAATAATTGTTTGTAATATTGCATAAGGCCAATGAGATATTTTATAACGGGATAATAGCTCAGCTCATTTGTTGGCTGCGGCATGCAATAACAAAAGTATGCAAATCTGTCACATTAAGAAAGAGCCACCGGATTGAATATTGTCCCCACTTCATCAAAAGTATGAGATGACAAATGCCTTCAATTTCTATGCAAACTGCCAAACCATAATATTTGGTCATTTTGCATCAAGCGTGTTATGAATAAAATTTACAAATAAGTCAAATGTTATCAAAAATAATATAAGAATGAAATTTAAATGGTTAACCCAATTTTCGACCTTGAAGATAGGTCAGAATTATCTTGAGGTATTCGCAGAACTTTCAAGTAAGGATAGTAAGTATTGTTTTATAAAACTTTAAAGTAAAGTATACAAAATCTGCTTCAGCATTCATGCACGCAAATAAATAGTAGAAAAGAATCAGCAAAATAAATAAACGCCTTAAAATTAATGTATCAAAAGAAAACGTGTTTAATAAGCGCTTACTGCTTATGTGAACAAGTAAATAAATTAAGGAGCAGAGATGAAGGCCAGTATCAGATTGCACTATGCTGCATCAAAGGTTGTCAAATTTTCAAATTTTATTCAGAATCATATCACTATCATCAACTTCATGCACAGAAATTCAAAAACCATTAGAATCTAAGGCTTCTCTGCCATATAACCCTTAGAAAAGAATTTTTAAACAAGAAAATATGTAAAATAACGACAAAAGGAATATTTTAAGCACAAATTATTACAGAGGTGCTTGGTGGTTAGAGCACCAGATTGTAACACGCGGCTCCCCGTTACAACCCAACGATGTTCAATTTTGACAAATATGGTACTCTTTAAGGTCAAATAATCTAACTCTAATATTTCTCTTAACTGTGATTTTAGAAAAAATCTTTGTTAGTTTCGAGCAGCTTTAATTGAGATTTCTTGAACTGCTATTTTAATTGTAATTAATAGTGTAAACGCCCCGGCTTCAAGTAAATACCGTACGACGTTACAAACTCGGTTAAGGTGCTCTGAATAGAGATTAGTTACTGATATGGGGGCCCTTAAGAGGGCCTGGTAATGCGTTATCTTGAAGTCTTCAGAGTTTGAAGATGTCCTAGAGCCTTGGGTGGACTCTGGTTGAGTTGTCGCTCCCGTGGTTGAGCTGTAATCGCGTTGTGGATAGTGTCCTGCAGGTTCTGCACTTAATTGGCTCGTCTCTCCGGTATACCGCAACAAGATGAGTCACGGATGTAGTTAGTTGTTGGTGAAACTATCAAATCACCAGCGTAGGTATTGACAGCCGACAGAACGCACACGCGTGAAGCAGGTAGAATGCAAATGCCACAACTGACTTGCATGGTAAATTACCGTGCTTAAATAGCATGCAATATGTCTACTTGCACACTATTGGTTAAACGTGGTTAAACGGCAATTTCGCTTTTTTCTCATTGGTGCAACGTAAATAAATTTGAATTTAATTTACGCAATATGTCGGCCATTGATTTGTGTCGTTACAACACTTTCCTCTCTGAAAAAAAAGGAAAAAAAATTCCTCTCTGCGAGGCTAGATAAGAAATGCATGACAGAGTTCGAACCAAGCTAAGCAAAAATATGATGAACCATAAGTGCTGGGCTTAAATATGCTTAATTGGCTCGTCTCGCTGGTTATACCGCAACAAGATGAGTCACGGATGTAGCCAATTGTTGGTGAAACTATCAAATCACCAGCGTAGGTATGGACAGCCGACAGAACGCACACGCGTGACGGAAGGCAGCATGCAATTGCAACGACTGACTTGCATGGTAAATTGCCGTGCTTAAATAGCATGCCATGCCTACTTGCACACTATTGGTTAAACGGCAAGTTTCGCTTTTTCTCATTGGTGCAACGTAAATAAAATTGAATTTAATTTACACAATATGTCGGTAATTAATTTTTGTCGTTACAACACTTTCCTCTCCGAAAAAAAGGAAAAAGAATTCCTCTCTGCGAGGCTAGATAAGAAATGCATGACAGAGTTCGAACCAAGTTAAGCAAAAATATGATGAACCATAAATGCTGGGCTTAAATATGCTTGTTGGTTGCTTCAACAATGATATGATGCCAGGTAACCACTAGGAATTGCTACACAAATTGTTAGCTCTAGTGGTCGGTCATAAAACGTGAGGCAAAATAGAGCAGTGTAAGTTTTTGGAGCCGCAGCGTGAAGATTTCGAGGTAAATCGCCTCTGACTTTGTCAGGTTTAAGTTACAATCTAAGCAGGTTGGATCGTTTTCAATGTTATCAATGCCGCGTTTTGCGTACGCGGGTAATAGCTGTACACGGGCAGTTACACAAAGATCCGATTTGTCACTATTTCCAATTTTGTTTTGTCTTTCATCGGGTTGACTCATTTTTACTTCAATTGGAAATGCGGTTCTATCACATCTTTGTTTACTGGCGACGTTTCGGTGCCTATTTTCCAGCACCATCCTCATGCAACACAACACTGATCACAATAGCAGATTTAAGCAAATGTGGTAACCTCGTTCCAAAACCATTCTATTTATATATATTTGACTCAACACTATTTTAATCATAGAATTTGTCTCAGTAACTAAAACTCAATATATAACTTTTTATAATTAGCAGACCAATCATTACCTCACCTATACCTCATCTCATCTCGTATGCAGAATATTTTAGGGGAGAGAGACAGTATCGAACCTTTTGTTATTTGTTATAACTGTATTGCTACTATGTCACGGTAATCAAAATTTAAAAATGCTAAAACTAAAACCTTGACTAGCATATACTGTATTTTATTTAAAGCCGGGAACTCTAATGTATACAATGGTGTGTGAGGTATTGCGCACATAGCAACAAATTAGTTCAAATATGGAGCAGCAAGTAACGTAGATGGATGGAGAGTGAATGTTATATCGACGCTTAGGTGAACGATTAAAGAGAGAAAGATAGAGATAGCCTGGACAACTAACGTTTTTCAAAAAGCTAATCGTAAGCACATTGCGAAGTTAATCAACTATTGGAACTAATTGCATAAGAATATTTGCTCATATGACTAAAATAATTCATTATATCTATATACATATATATCTAAATATAATATCGTAAAACCTTTATATATATATATATATATAAATAGAGAGAGAGAGAGAAAAAAAGGACCATTGATAATTATTAAATATGAATAATTTCTATTCTTATTATATATTTATTTATTACGTTAGTCACACCTTATATCAATATATAAAATACATGTCAATATGTATAAAAACATATATATGAATATAAGCAACAGTATGAGACCAACATCCCTAATCCTACATATATATATATATATATATATATATATATACGTTTGCATATTTCAAATTATTATTTTATTCTTTTCTTACTGTTTTTTTATTTACCAATTAATCAAATTGTATATTTATTTATTCACACCTTATATAAATATATAAAATACATATAAATATGTATAAAAACATATATATATAAATATAAGCAACAGTGTGAGTCATATATATATATATATATATATTATGTGTATAGAATAAACCTATCAATCTACCCATAGGCCTATCTATATATCCGTCTATCTATCACATTTTGGTTTCCTCTTAAAAGGATACATGGTAGCTATTAACCATGAATATCTTCTCTATGACTAACGTATTATACATTTATTAAGATATTCCTACCTTACATAAATATAGAAAATATAAGCGACAATGTAAGTCAAATGTGTCTTATCTAATGTTCTATCTACTAACCCTTGCTAAATCGGTATACCGTCTTTTGGAACATTTTTATTGAGAAAAATAAGTACATAGGAAATTGATATTGGTACAGATCCTTCGCAACCAGTTTTCTATAAGCGAGGTTTTTTACTTAGGTTCCCACTTAATTCATGTTCCGCGGCCTCACGTTTTCTGACCATAGAAAATGCTTCATTAAATATTGGGCCCAATGATTTTTCTACCGATGTTACATTCATTACACCTTTTCCTGATTTTATTTCAATTGACTCTCTAATTAGTCTAGTTAATCTGTTGCGGTTGCATAACGCGATGCGTTTACATCCTTCCCAGTCTATTTCATGACCCGTTTCCTTCGAATGCCTAGCTAGGTCTGATCTTTGAATGTGTCCATATTTGCAGGCTGTCTTATGTTCACCTCTACGAACCTTTATAGGTCGCATGGTTTCGCCTATATACCT
>JAQBSW010012010.1:0-18161 GCA_029291075.1 Eudiplozoon nipponicum | reverse complement strand
CTTTCGTGGAATAGGGTGACCACGGTATTTCAATAAATTGATCGTTTCTATTTTCACCATTTTTTAAAATATAAGAACAAAACAACGTACTCCATGGAATAGGATATATTTGCATTAGTAGTCTTTCGTGGAATAGGCTGACCACGGTATTTCAATAAATTGATCGTTTCTATTTTCACCATTTTTTAAAATATAAGAACAAAACAACGTACTCCATGGAATAGGATATATTTGCATTAGTAGTCTTTCGTGGAATAGGGTGACCACGGTATTTCAATAAATTGATCGTTTCTATTTTCACCATTTTTTAAAATATAAGAACAAAACAACGTACTCCATGGAATAGGATATATTTGCATTAGTAGTCTTTCGTGGAATAGGGTGACCACGGTATTTCAATAAATTGATCGTTTCTATTTTCACCATTTTTTAAAATATAAGAACAAAACAACGTACTCCATGGAATAGGATATATTTGCATTAGTAGTCTTTCGTGGAATAGGGTGACCACGGTATTTCAATAAATTGATCGTTTCTATTTTCACCATTTTTTAAAATATAAGAACAAAACAACGTACTCCATGGAATAGGATATATTTGCATTAGTAGTCTTTCGTGGAATAGGCTGACCACGGTATTTCAATAAATTGATCGTTTCTATTTTCACCATTTTTTAAAATATAAGAACAAAACAACGTACTCCATGGAATAGGATATATTTGCATTAATAGTCTTTCGTGGAATAGGGTGACCACGGTATTTCAATAAATTGATCGTTTCTATTTTCACCATTTTTTAAAATATAAGAACAAAACAACGTACTCCATGGAATAGGATATATTTGCATTAATAGTCTTTTCCGTGGAATAGGCTGACCACGGTATTTCAATAAATTGATCGTTTCTATTTTCTACATTTTTTAAATATAAGGCAACAACGTACTCCATGGGGTGGATATATTTGCATTAGTAGTCTTTCGTGGAATAGGCTGACCACGGTATTTTACAATAAATTGATCGTTTCTATTTTTCACCATTTTTTAAATATAAAGAACAAAACAATACTCCATGGAATAGGATATATTTGCATTAATAGTCTTTCGTGGAATAGGGGTGACCTGTTTCAAATAAATTGATCGTTTCTATTTTCACCTTTTAAAATATAAGAACAAAACAACGTACTCCATGGAATAGGATATAGTTGCATTAATAGTCTTTCGTGGAATAGGGTGACCACGGTATTTCAATAAATTGATCGTTTCTATTTTCACCATTTTTTAAAATATAAGAACAAAACAACGTACTCCATGGAATAGGATATATTTGCATTAGTAGTCTTTCGTGGAATAGGCTGACCACGGTATTTCAATAAATTGATCGTTTCTATTTTCACCATTTTTTAAAATATAAGAACAAACAACGTGCTCAAGGAATGGGATATATTGCATTATTAGTCTTTCGTGGAATAGGGTGACCATGGTATTTCAATAAATTGATAGTTTCTAATTTCACCATTTTTTAAAATGTAAGAACAAAACAACGTACTCCATGGAATAGGATATATATGCATTGATTGTTTTACGTGGAATAGGGTGAACACGGTATTTCAATAAATTGATAGTTTCTAATTTCACCATTTTTTAAAATGTAAGAACAAAACAACGTACTCCATGGAATAGGATATATATGCATTGATTGTTTTACGTGGAATAGGGTGACCACGGTATTTCAATAAATTGATAGTTTCTAATTTCACCATTTTTTAAAATGTAAGAACAAAACAACGTACTCCATGGAATAGGATATATATGCATTGATTGTTTTACGTGGAATAGGGTGACCACGGTATTTCAATAAATTGATAGTTTCTAATTTCACCATTTTTTTAAAATTTAAGAACAAAACAATGTACTCCATGGAATAGGATATATTTGTTAGCAGTCTTTCATTTGAATGGGGTGACCACGGTATTTCAATAAATTGATCGTTTCTATTTTCACCATTTTTAAAATAAGAACAAAACAACGTACTCCATGAAAGAGGATATATTTGCATTAGTAGTCTTTCGTGGAATAGGCTGACCACGGTATTTCAATAAATTGATCGTTTTTATTTTCACCATTTTTTAAAATATAAGAAAAAAACAACGTACTCCATGGAATAGGATATATTTGCATTAGTAGTCTTTCGTGGAATAGGGTGACCACGGTATTTCAATAAATTGATCGTTTCTATTTTCACCATTTTTTAAAATATAAGAACAAAACAACGTACTCCATGGAATAGGATATATTTGCATTAGTAGTCTTTCGTGGAATAGGGTGACCACGGTATTTCAATAAATTGATCGTTACCAGTTTCACCATTCTTTAAAATATGAAAACAAAACAACGTACGTCATGGAATAGGATATATTTGCATTAGTAGTCTTTCGTGGAATAGGGTGACCACGGTATTTCAATAAATTGATCGTTCTATTTTTTTTCATTTGGGATAAGAACAAAACAGCGTACTCCATGGAATAGGATATATTTGTATTAATAGTCTTTCGTGGAATAGGGGTGACCACGGTATTTCAATAAATTGATCGTTCTATTTCACCATTTTTTTAAATATAAAGAACCAAACAACGTACTCCATGGAATGGGATACTCTTTACATTAGTAGTCTTTCGTGGAATAGGGTGACCACGATTATTTCAATAAATTGATCGTTTCTATTTTCATTTTTAAAATATAAGAACAAACAACGTACTCCATGAGACCAGGATAGATTTGCATTAGTAGTCGTTCATGGAATAGGGTGACCACGGTATTTCAATAAATTGATCGTTTCTATTTTTACCATTTTTTAAAATATAAGAACAAAACAACGTACTCCATGGAATAGGATATATTTGCATTAATAGTCTTTCGTGGAATAGGGTGACCACGGTATTTCAATAAATTGATCGTTTCTATTTTCACCATTTTTTAAAATATAAGAACAAAACAACGTACTCCATGGAATAGGATATATTTGCATTAGTAGTCTTTCGTGGAATAGGGTGACCACGTTATTTCAATAAATTGATCGTTTCTATTTTCACCATTTTTTAAAATATAAGAACAAAACAACGTACTCCATGGAATATGATATATTTGCATTAGTAGTATTTCGTGGAATAGGGTGACCACGGTATTTCAATAAATTGATCGTTTCTAATTTCACCATTTATTAAAATATAAAAACAAAACAACGTACTCCATGGAATAGGATATATTTGCATTAGTAGTTGTACGTGGAATAGGGTGACCACGGTATTTCAATAAATTGATAGTTTCTAATTTCACCATTTTTTAAAATATAAGAACAAAACAACGTACTCCATGGAAGAGGATATATTTGCGTTAGTAGTCTTTCGTAGAATAGGCTGACCACGGTATTTCAATAAATTGATCGTTTCTATTTTCACCATTTTTTAAAATATAAGAACAAAACAACGTACTCCATGGAATAGGATATATTTGCATTAGACGTCTTTCGTGGAATAGGCTGACCACGGTATTTCAATAAATTGATCGTTTCTATTTTCACCATTTTTTAAAATATAAGAACAAAACAACGTACTCCATGGAATAGGATATATTTGCATTAGTAGTCTTTCGTGGAATAGGCTGACCACGGTATTTCAATAAATTGATCGTTTCTATTTTCACCATTTTTTAAAATATAAGAACAAAACAACGTACTCCATGGAATAGGATATATTTGCATTAGTAGTCTTTCGTGGAATAGGGTGACCACGGTATTTCAATAAATTGATCGTTTCTATTTTCACCATTTTTTAAAATATAAGAACAAAACAACGTACTCCATGGAATAGGATATATTTGCATTAATAGTCTTTCGTGGAATAGGCTGACCACGGTATTTCAATAAATTGATCGTTTCTATTTTCACCATTTTTTAAAATATAAGAACAAAACAACGTACTCCATGGAATAGGATATATTTGCATTAGTAGTCTTTCGTGGAATAGGGTGACCACGGTATTTCAATAAATTGATCGTTTCTATTTTCACCATTTTTTAAAATATAAGAACAAAACAACGTACTCCATGGAATAGGATATATTTGCATTAGTAGTCTTTCGTGGAATAGGGTGACCACGGTATTTCAATAAATTGATCGTTTCTATTTTCACCATTTTTTAAAATATAAGAACAAAACAACGTACTCCATGGAATAGGATATATTTGCATTAGTAGTCTTTCGTGGAATAGGCTGACCACGGTATTTCAATAAATTGATCGTTTCTATTTTCACCATTTTTTAAAATATAAGAACAAAACAACGTACTCCATGGAATAGGATATATTTGCATTAGTAGTCTTTCGTGGAATAGGGTGACCACGGTATTTCAATAAATTGATCGTTTCTATTTTCACCATTTTTTAAAATATAAGAACAAAACAACGTACTCCATGGAATAGGATATATTTGCATTAATAGTCTTTCGTGGAATAGGGTGACCACGGTATTTCAATAAATTGATCGTTTCTATTTTCACCATTTTTTAAAATATAAGAACAAAACAACGTACTCCATGGAATAGGATATATTTGCATTAATAGTCTTTCGTGGAATAGGGTGACCACGGTATTTCAATAAATTGATCGTTTCTATTTTCACCATTTTTTAAAATATAAGAACAAAACAACGTACTCCATGGAATAGGATATATTTGCATTAGTAGTCTTTCGTGGAATAGGGTGACCACGGTATTTCAATAAATTGATCGTTTCTATTTTCACCATTTTTTAAAATATAAGAACAAAACAACGTACTCCATGGAATAGGATATATTTGCATTAATAGTCTTTCGTGGAATAGGGTGACCACGGTATTTCAATAAATTGATCGTTTCTATTTTCACCATTTTTTAAAATATAAGAACAAAACAACGTACTCCATGGAATAGGATATATTTGCATTAATAGTCTTTCGTGGAATAGGGTGACCACGGTATTTCAATAAATTGATCGTTTCTATTTTCACCATTTTTTAAAATATAAGAACAAAACAACGTACTCCATGGAATAGGATATATTTGCATTAGTAGTCTTTCGTGGAATAGGGTGACCACGGTATTTCAATAAATTGATCGTTTCTAATTTCACCATTTTTTTAAATATAAGAACAAAACAACGTACTCCATGGAATAGGATATATTTGCATTAGTAGTCTTTCGTGGAATAGGGTGACCACGGTATTTCAATAAATTGATCGTTTCTATTTTCACCATTTTTTAAAATATAAGAACAAAACAACGTACTCCATGGAATAGGATATATTTGCATTAGTAGTCTTTCGTGGAATAGGGTGACCACGGTATTTCAATAAATTGATCGTTTCTATTTTCACCATTTTTTAAAATATAAGAACAAAACAACGTACTCCATGGAATAGGATATATTTGCATTAATAGTCTTTCGTGGAATAGGGTGACCACGGTATTTCAATAAATTGATCGTTTCTATTTTCACCATTTTTTAAAATATAAGAACTAAACAACGTACTCCATGGAATAGGATATATTTGCATTAGTAGTCTTTCGTGGAATAGGGTGACCACGTTATTTCAATAAATTGATCGTTTCTATTTTCACCATTTTTTAAAATATAAGAACAAAACAACGTACTCCATGGAATATGATATATTTGCATTAGTAGTATTTCGTGGAATAGGGTGACCACGGTATTTCAATAAATTGATCGTTTCTAATTTCACCATTTATTAAAATATAAAAACAAAACAACGTACTCCATGGAATAGGATATATTTGCATTAGTAGTCTTTCGTGGAATAGGGTGACCACGGTATTTCAATAAATTGATCGTTTCTAATTTCACCATTTTTTAAAATGTAAGAACAAAACAACGTACTCCATGGAAGAGGATATATTTGCGTTAGTAGTCTTTCGTAGAATAGGCTGACCACGGTATTTCAATAAATTGATCGTTTCTATTTTCACCATTTTTTAAAATATAAGAACAAAACAACGTACTCCATGGAATAGGATATATTTGCATTAGACGTCTTTCGTGGAATAGGCTGACCACGGTATTTCAATAAATTGATCGTTTCTATTTTCACCATTTTTAAAATATAAGAACAAAACAACGTGTACTCCAGCGGAATAGATATATTTATTAGTAGTCTTTCGTGGAATAGCTGACCACGGTATTTCTCAATAAATTGATCGTTTCTATTGTCACCATATTTTAAAAAATATAAGAACAAAACAACGTACTCCATGGAATAGGGATATATTTGTATTTAGAAGTCTTTTCGTGGAATAGCTGACCACGGTATTTGCTAACACAATTCGATCGTTTCTTTATTTTCACCATTTTTAAAATATAAGAACAAAACAACGTACTCCATGGAATAGGATATATTTATTAGTAGTCTGTGGAATAGGCTGACCACGGTATTTCAATAAATTGATCGTTTCTATTGTCACCATATTTTAAAATATAAGAACAAAACAACGTACTCCATGGAATAGGATATATTTGCATTAGAAGTCTTTCGTGGAATAGGCTGACCACGGTATTTCAATAAATTGATCGTTTCTATTTTCACCATTTTTTAAAATATAAGAACAAAACCACGTACTCCATGGAATAGGATATATTTGCATTAGTAGTCTTTCGTGGAATAGGCTGACCACGGTATTTCAATAAATTGATCGTTTCTATTTTCACCATTTTTAAAATATAAGAACAAAACAACGTACTCCATGGAATAGGATATAGTTGCATTAATAATCTTTCGTGGAATAGGGTGACCACGGTATTTCAATAAATTGCTCGTTTCTATTTTCACCATTTTTTAAAATATAAGAACAAAACAACGTACTCCACGGAATAGGATATATTTGCATTAATAGTCTTTCGTGAAATAGGGTGACCACGGTATTTCAATAAATTGCTCGTTTCTATTTTCACCATTTTTTAAAATATGAGAACAAAACAACGTACTCCATGGAATAGGATATAGTTGCATTAATAGTCTTTCGTGGAATAGGCTGACCACTTGTATCAATAATTGATCGTTTCTATTTTCACCATTTTTTAAAATATAAGAACAAAACAACGTACTCCATGGAATAGGATATATTTGCATTAGTAGTCTTTCGTGGAATAGGGTGACCACGGTATTTCAATAAATTGATCGTTTCTATTTTCACCATTTTTTAAAATATAAGAACAAAACAACGTAATCCATGGAATAGGATATATTTGCATTAGTAGTCTTTCGTGGAATAGGCTGACCACGGTATTTCAATAAATTGATCGTTTCTATTTTCACCATTTTTTTAAATATAAGAACAAAACAACGTAATCCATGGAATAGGATATATTTGCATTAGTAGTCTTTCGTGGAATAGGCTGAGCACGGTATTTCAATAAATTGATCGTTTCTATTTTCACCATTTTTTAAAATATAAGAACAAAACAACGTACTCCATGGAATAGGATATATTTGCATTAATAGTCTTTCGTGGAATAGGCTGACCACGGTATTTCAATAAATTGATCGTTTCTATTTTCACCATTTTTTAAAATATAAGAACAAAACAACGTACTCCATGGAATAGGATATAGTTGCATTAATAGTCTTTCGTGGAATAGGGTGACCACGGTATTTCAATAAATTGATCGTTTCTATTTTCACCATTTTTTAAAATATAAGAACAAAACAACGTACTCCATGGAATAGGATATATTTGCATTAGTAGTCTTTCGTGGAATAGGCTGACCACGGTATTTCAATAAATTGATCGTTTCTATTTTCACCATTTTTTAAAATATAAGAACAAAACAACGTAATCCATGGAATAGGATATATTTGCATTAGTAGTTTTTCGTGGAATAGGCTGACCACGGTATTTCAATTAATTGATCGTTTCTTTTTTCACCATTGTTTAAAATATAAGAACAAAACAACGTACTCCATGGAATAGGATATATTTGCATTAATATTCTTTCGTGCAATAGGCTCACCACGGTATTTCAATAAATTGATCGTTTCTATTTTCACCATTTTTTAAAATATAAAAACAAAACAACGTACTCCATGGAATAGGATATATTTGCATTAATAGTCTTTCGTGGAATAGGGTGACCACGGTATTTCAATAAATTGATCGTTTCTATTTTCACCATTTTTAAAAATGTAAAAACAATACAACGTACTCCATGGAATAGGATGTATTTGAATTAGTAGTCTTTCGTGGAATAGGCTGACCACGGTATTTCAATAAATTGATCGTTTCTATTTTCACCATTTTTTAATATATAAGAACAAAACAACGTACTCCATGGAATAGGATATATTTGCATAAGTAGTCTTTCGTGGAATAGGGTGACCACGGTATTTCAATAAATTGATCGTTTCTATTTTCACCATTTTTTAAAATATAAGAACAAAACTTCGTACTCCTTGGAATAGGATATATTTGCATTAATAGTCTTTCGTGGAATAGGGTGAACACGGTATTTCTATAAATTGGTCGTTTCTATTTTCACCATTTTTTAAAATATAAGAACAAAACAACGTACTCCATGGAATAGGATATATAGGCATTAATAGTCTTTCGTGGAATAGGGTGACCACGGTATTTCAATAAATTGATCGTTTCTATTTTCACCATTTTTTAAAATATAAGAACAAAACAACGTACTCCATGGAATAGGATATATTTGCATTAATAGTCTTTCGTGGAATAGGGTGACCACGGTATTTCAATAAATTGATCGTTTCTATTTTCACCATTTTTTAAAATATAAGAACAAAACAACGTACTCCATGGAATAGGATATATTTGCATTAGTAGTCTTTCGTGGAATAGGCTGACCACGGTATTTCAATAAATTGATCGTTTCTATTTTCACCATTTTTTAAAATATAAGAACAAAACAACGTACTCCATGGAATAGGATATATTTGCATTAGTAGTCTTTCGTGGAATAGGCTGACCACGGTATTTCAATAAATTGATCGTTTCTATTTTCACCATTTTTAAAATATAAGAACAAAACAACGTACTCCATGGAATAGGATATATTTGCATTAATAGTCTTTCGTGGAATAGGGTGACCACGGTATTTCAATAAATTGCTCGTTTCTATTTTCACCATTTTTTAAAATATAAGAACAAAACAACGTACTCCACGGAATAGGATATATTTGCATTAATAGTCTTTCGTGGAATAGGGTGACCACGGTATTTCAATAAATTGATCGTTTCTATTTTCACCATTTTTTAAAATATAAGAACAAAACAACGTACTCCATGGAATAGGATATATTTGCATTAATAGTCTTTCGTGGAATAGGCTGACCACGGTATTTCAATAAATTGATCGTTTCTATTTTCACCATTTTTTAAAATATAAGAACAAAACAACGTACTCCATGGAATAGGATATATTTGCATTAGTAGTCTTTCGTGGAATAGGGTGACCACGGTATTTCAATAAATTGATCGTTTCTATTTTCACCATTTTTTAAAATATAAGAACAAAACAACGTACTCCATGGAATAGGATATATTTGCATTAGTAGTCTTTCGTGGAATAGGGTGACCACGGTATTTCAATAAATTGATCGTTTCTATTTTCACCATTTTTTAAAATATAAGAACAAAACAACGTACTCCATGGAATAGGATATATTTGCATTAGTAGTCTTTCGTGGAATAGGCTGACCACGGTATTTCAATAAATTGATCGTTTCTATTTTCACCATTTTTTAAAATATAAGAACAAAACAACGTACTCCATGGAATAGGATATATTTGCATTAGTAGTCTTTCGTGGAATAGGGTGACCACGGTATTTCAATAAATTGATCGTTTCTATTTTCACCATTTTTTAAAATATAAGAACAAAACAACGTACTCCATGGAATAGGATATATTTGCATTAGTAGTCTTTCGTGGAATAGGGTGACCACGGTATTTCAATAAATTGATCGTTTCTATTTTCACCATTTTTTAAAATATAAGAACAAAACAACGTACTCCATGGAATAGGATATATTTGCATTAGTAGTCTTTCGTGGAATAGGGTGACCACGGTATTTCAATAAATTGATCGTTTCTATTTTCACCATTTTTTAAAATATAAGAACAAAACAACGTACTCCATGGAATAGGATATATTTGCATTAGTAGTCTTTCGTGGAATAGGGTGACCACGGTATTTCAATAAATTGATCGTTTCTATTTTCACCATTTTTTAAAATATAAGAACAAAACAACGTACTCCATGGAATAGGATATATTTGCATTAATAGTCTTTCGTGGAATAGGGTGACCACGGTATTTCAATAAATTGATCGTTTCTATTTTCACCATTTTTTAAAATATAAGAACAAAACAACGTACTCCATGGAATAGGATATATTTGCATTAATAGTCTTTCGTGGAATAGGGTGACCACGGTATTTCAATAAATTGATCGTTTCTATTTTCACCATTTTTTAAAATATAAGAACAAAACAACGTACTCCATGGAATAGGATATATTTGCATTAGTAGTCTTTCGTGGAATAGGCTGACCACGGTATTTCAATAAATTGATCGTTTCTATTTTCACCATTTTTTAAAATATAAGAACAAAACAACGTACTCCATGGAATAGGATATATTTGCATTAGTAGTCTTTCGTGGAATAGGCTGACCACGGTATTTCAATAAATTGATCGTTTCTATTTTCACCATTTTTTAAAATATAAGAACAAAACAACGTACTCCATGGAATAGGATATATTTGCATTAGTAGTCTTTCGTGGAATAGGGTGACCACGGTATTTCAATAAATTGATCGTTTCTATTTTCACCATTTTTTAAAATATAAGAACAAAACAACGTACTCCATGGAATAGGATATATTTGCATTAATAGTCTTTCGTGGAATAGGGTGACCACGTTATTTCAATAAATTAGTCGTTTCTATTTTCACCATTTTTAAAATATAAGAACAAACAACATACTCCATGGAATGGGATATGGCCATTAGTAGTCTTTCGTGGAATAGGGTGACTGGGTTTTTCAATAAATTGATGGAAAAACTTTTCTCACCATTTTTAAAATATAAGGGCAAACGTACACTCCCTTGGGAATAGGATATATGTGTACAATAATCTTTCGTGGAATAGAATTGCATACATTAACAACAGTGATCATTTCTTTTCCTGCCAAGCAAATATAGAACAAAACGACACTCCATGGAATAGGATATATTGCATTAGAAAGTAGTCTTTCGTGGAATAGGGTGACCACGGTATTTCAAAAAATTTATCGTTACCAGTTTCACCATTCTTTAAAATATAAGAACAAAACAACGTACTCCATGAATAGGATATATGCATTAATAGTCTTTCATTAGGAATGAACATATTTCAATAAATTGGTCGTTTCTATTTACACCATTTTTTAAAATATAAGAACAAAACAACGTACTCCATGGAATAGGATATATAGGCATTAATAGTCTTTCGTGGAATAGGGTGACCACGGTATTTCAATAAATTGATCGTTTCTATTTTAACCATTTTTTAAAATATAAGAACAAAACATGGCCTCCATGGAATAGGATGATATATTTACGTGGTAGTCTTTCGTGGAATAGGGTGACCACGGTTTCAATGGTGATCGTTCATTTTTGAAATATAAGAACAAAACAACACTCCATGGAATGGATATTTGCATTAGTAGTATTTCTGTTGGAATAGAATTACGGTATTTCAATAAATTGTGTTTTTTACCATTTTAAAATATAGAACAAAACAACATTACTCCATGGAATAGGATATATTTGCATTAATAGTCTTTCGTGGAATAAAGTGACCACGAGTATTTCAATAAATTGATGTTTCTAATGTGTAAAATAAGAGAGGAGCAAAACAGCATTACTCCATGGAATAGGATATATTTGCATTAGCGTCTTTCGATGAATAGGGTGATCACGGTATTTCAATAAATTGATAGTTTCTAATTTCACCATTTTTTAAAATGTAAGAACAAAACAACGCACTCCATGGAATAGGATATATATGCATTGATTGTTTTACGTGGAATAGGGTGACCACGGTATTTCAATAAATTGATAGTTTCTAATTCCACCATTTTTTAAAATGTAAGAACAAAACAACGTACTCCATGGAATAAAATTTTTTAATAAATCTTATTTCTACCAGTATTTACAGCCTTTGTTCTGGATTCGTTAATATGTTCCTCCATCCAATCCCACTGTACATTTGTCGTAAACAATCTCCTCTTCGTTATGTTAGCCTTTGTTTTGCGCAATTTAGACCAACTCTCTTTTGCGTAACGTCATTTGGTGTGTCATCGCTTTCATTGTAATTGCGTCCGTAATTGATGTATGTGTCGTATTTTGCGAAGCGTTGGCTATTTTTAAAGGCATGTCAGTTATGTCTTTGTTCCAGTCCAATTTAATTTCTTTTTGAATTATTTTCTGCACGTTTAAGCAGGGCTTCAGCTTATTAATTGCAATAGCTTCAAAAGCCAGAAGCATTTTCTCTGTTTTTGCCTTGTAGAGAACTGAAAAATTGTTACTACTAACAGCATGACCTGTGAGTAGTACATGTTCGCAAATTGCTGATTTTTGTGCAGGAGCTGCACCCCTCTTTAATAGTTTTTGAGGGAGATGCTGATTTATTCTAGTTTCGAGCCTCTTTTTTGATCTGCCGATGTACTGAGCGTTGCAGGTACATTGAAATTTGTATACAGACAAAGGTGTTGACGTCACAGAGAGGCTATCTTTTTCATTCGTGCGCATCAGTTTTGTTGTGTTGAACACCACTCTCACCTGTATTGATGGAAACTGTGCTTTTGTCGCTCGAATTACTTTTCGTTTGAAGATTTCCGCTGGAAGATCACCTCCAAAGGGAACACTAAGCGTTACTATCTGGGGAGTTTGATTTTCTTCCAAATTGGCCTCGATTTTGTTGCGTTGCCTCAAGTTGTATTCGATGAACCAGTCCGGATAGCCATTATTTCTCAACGCTTCGCGAAGCAAATTTAGCTCTACTTCAATGTTGTCCGGTGAACAAATCCTGCGTATTCGTGTGCCCAAATTTATTATTAGGTTCCTTTTGTACGCCCTTGGCACACTACTCATATAATGGATATATTGTCCAGTCCAGCTTGATTTCTTGTGAACTGACCTTGAGAGAGTACCTTCTTCATCTCTCGTTATTCCTACATCTAGGAAGGATAAATATCCGTCTTTTTCTTCTTCTATTGTAAACTTGATTGCCTGGTCTACCTTGTTTATGTGATGTAGCAGTGAATTTGTATCTTCATCCTTTTCAACGACCATGAAAGTATCGTCAACGTAGCGCACGTAAAAATGAGCTCCATTGATAAATGGTTTTAAACCAGTTGTTTCTAAATGGTGCATGTATATGTCTGCCAATACTGGTCCAAGAGGACTACCCATACCTATGCCGTCAATTTGTCTGTAGAAGACTCCTTGGAATACGAATTGTACGTTGGATGTGCATAATAGAAGTAGTTCTCTCATGTCGTCCACTTCTATCAGTGTTTCCGCTCCTGATGATCGTATATATTCACATAGGATATTTATAGTTTTATTTACTGGAATGCTAGTAAAGAGTGACTTTATATCGAGGGACACCATTTTCCTCTCTTTCAAATTTAGGTCGCGAATTTTTTCTACGAATTGAAAGCTATCCTGTACAACGTGGTCTATTCTTCCTTTCATGATAGGCTTTATAATCCGGCATAATAGTCTGGCTGCCTTGTGCTGTGGGGAATTTATCATAGATAAAATGGGCCTGAAAGGCGGAAGTCCTTCATTGTTGGTCATTTTGTGAACCTTGGGCAACCCATATAATATCGGTTGCGTTGAACCTACGGGCTTGGCATGTTTGCATTCTGTAATAAAAGCATTTTTGTGCTCTATGTCGATTTCTTGTTTAGCCTCGACCTTCGAAATAATTCGGTTTAGAATCTTCGTTATGGAATTTTCTAATTTTGCCGTAGTGTCGCGTTGTACCTCTTCGCGTTTAAATTTTGATTTGTCATTCAGAATTTGTAACATCGCCTGACTATAGTCCGTATAGTTCATTAACACTACGCCTGTCCCTTTGTCTGGCTTCATGAGTCTGACTTGTTTGTTTCGTTGTAGCTCATTCAGTTCTTCTAGATGCCTTTTGGTGACCAGTTTATTGCCTTTGAATGTGCGCATATATTGGCCATACGCACTTCGGAGGTCCGATTTAAAGAGCGAGATGTCGTATTTTTCATTTGATTTGTGTTTTGTGGCATCTTCAAAGAAGCATTCCATTGATGCCTGCATATGCATTTCTTCACGTTCGTTTATTCTAGTTTTTGTTATGCAGTATTTCGGTCCAAGAGAGAGAACTTCATTTTGATGTTTTGTTAGATTTATGTCGGTGTAATTAAAAATAAATTTGCCTGGATTCTCAGGAAACTTTTTGAGCTTAGAACATTGCACTGCATTCCGCGCTAGTTTTTTAATCTCTCTCTTCCTCGCACCTTCTGTAATCCATGCTATCTCTTTTAAAAAATTAATTCGAATTTCATCTTCTAACATCTGCAGTTTAGACTCTATAGATAGACATTTAAGTTTGTAGCTATCCGCTTTTGCTTCTTCTTCTTCGATGACATTTTCAAGAATGCGCCGATGAATATTCTCTGATTGATGCTGATTGGTACTTTTCCAACGCTTAATCACGTAAGTTGGGATTGTTTCCTCACATAGACAATTTTTATAATACATCACACGTTCCACACATTCACCATATCTACACGAATAGGATATATATGCATTGATTGTTTTACGTGGAATAGGGTGACCACGGTATTTCAATAAATTGATAGTTTCTAATTTCACCATTTTTTAAAATGTAAGAACAAAACAACGTACTCCATGGAATAACATTTATTAATAAATCTTATTTCTACCAGTATCTACAGCCATTGTTCTGGATTCGTTAGTATATTCGTTCATCCAATCCCACTGTACATGTGTTGTAACCAATCTCCTCTTCGTTATTCTAGCCTTTGTTTTGCGCAATTTAGACCACTACTTTTGCGCAATTTAGACCACTCCTTTTGCGTAACGTCATTTGGTGTGTCATCGCTTTCATTGTAATTGCGTCCGTAATTGATGTATGTGTCGCATTTTGCGAAGCGTTGGCTATTTTTAAAGGCATGTCAGTTATGTCTTTGTTCCAGTCCAATTTAATTTCTTTTTGAATTATTTTCTGCACGTTTAAGCAGGGCTTCAGCTTATTAATTGCAATAGCTTCAAAAGCCAGAAGCATTTTCTCTGTTTTTGCCTTGTAGAGAACTGAAAAATTGTTACTACTAACAGCATGACCTGTGAGTAGTACATGTTCGCAAATTGCTGATTTTTGTGCAGGAGCTGCACCCCTCTTTAATAGTTTTTGAGGGAGATGCTGATTTATTCTAGTTTCGAGCCTCTTTTTTGATCTGCCGATGTACTGAGCGTTGCAGGTACATTGAAATTTGTATACAGACAAAGGTGTTGACGTCACAGAGAGGCTATCTTTTTCATTCGTGCGCATCAGTTTTGTTGTGTTGAACACCACTCTCACCTGTATTGATGGAAACTGTGCTTTTGTCGCTCGAATTACTTTTCGTTTGAAGATTTCCGCTGGAAGATCACCTCCAAAGGGAACACTAAGCGTTACTATCTGGGGAGTTTGATTTTCTTCCAAATTGGCCTCGATTTTGTTGCGTTGCCTCAAGTTGTATTCGATGAACCAGTCCGGATAGCCATTATTTCTCAACGCTTCGCGAAGCAAATTTAGCTCTACTTCAATGTTGTCCGGTGAACAAATCCTGCGTATTCGTGTGCCCAAATTCATTATTAGGTTCCTTTTGTACGCCCTTGGCACACTACTCATATAATGGATATATTGTCCAGTCCAGCTTGATTTCTTGTGAACTGACCTTGAGAGAGTACCTTCTTCATCTCTCGTTATTCCTACATCTAGGAAGGATAAATATCCGTCTTTTTCTTCTTCTATTGTAAACTTGATTGCCTGGTCTACCTTGTTTATGTGATGTAGCAGTGAATTTGTATCTTCATTCTTTTCAACGACCATGAAAGTATCGTCAACGTAGCGCACGTAAAAATGAGCTCCATTGATAAATGGTTTTAAACCAGTTGTTTCTAAATGGTGCATGTATATGTCTGCCAATACTGGTCCAAGAGGACTACCCATACCTATGCCGTCAATTTGTCTGTAGAAGACTCCTTGGAATACGAATTGTACGTTGGATGTGCATAATAGAAGTAGTTCTCTCATGTCGTCCACTTCTATCAGTGTTTCCGCTCCTGATGATCGTATATATTCACATAGGATATTTATAGTTTTATTTACTGGAATGCTAGTAAAGAGTGACTTTATATCGAGGGACACCATTTTCCTCTCTTTCAAATTTAGGTCGCGAATTTTTTCTACGAATTGAAAGCTATCCTGTACAACGTGGTCTATTCTTCCTTTCATGATAGGCTTTATAATCCGGCATAATAGTCTGGCTGCCTTGTGCTGTGGGGAATTTATCATAGATAAAATGGGCCTGAAAGGCGGAAGTCCTTCATTGTTGGTCATTTTGTGAACCTTGGGCAACCCATATAATATCGGTTGCGTTGAACCTACGGGCTTGGCATGTTTGCATTCTGTAATAAAAGCATTTTTGTGCTCTATGTCGATTTCTTGTTTAGCCTCGACCTTCGAAATAATTCGGTTTAGAATCTTCGTTATGGAATTTTCTAATTTTGCCGTAGTGTCGCGTTGTACCTCTTCGCGTTTAAATTTTGATTTGTCATTCAGAATTTGTAACATCGCCTGACTATAGTCCGTATAGTTCATTAACACTACGCCTGTCCCTTTGTCTGGCTTCATGAGTCTGACTTGTTTGTTTCGTTGTAGCTCATTCAGTTCTTCTAGATGCCTTTTGGTGACCAGTTTATTGCCTTTGAATGTGCGCATATATTGGCCATACGCACTTCGGAGGTCCGATTTAAAGAGCGAGATGTCGTATTTTTCATTTGATTTGTGTTTTGTGGCATCTTCAAAGAAGCATTCCATTGATGCCTGCATATGCATTTCTTCACGTTCGTTTATTCTAGTTTTTGTTATGCAGTATTTCGGTCCAAGAGAGAGAACTTCATTTTGATGTTTTGTTAGATTTATGTCGGTGTAATTAAAAATAAATTTGCCTGGATTCTCAGGAAACTTTTTGAGCTTAGAACATTGCACTGCATTCCGCGCTAGTTTTTTAATCTCTCTCTTCCTCGCACCTTCTGTAATCCATGCTATCTCTTTTAAAAAATTAATTCGAATTTCATCTTCTAACATCTGCAGTTTAGACTCTATAGATAGACATTTAAGTTTGTAGCTATCCGCTTTTGCTTCTTCTTCTTCGATGACATTTTCAAGAATGCGCCGATGAATATTCTCTGATTGATGCTGATTGGTACTTTTCCAACGCTTAATCACGTAAGTTGGGATTGTTTCCTCACATAGACAATTTTTATAATACATCACACGTTCCACACATTCACCATATCTACACGAATAGGATATATATGCATTGATTGTTTTACGTGGAATAGGGTGACCACGGTATTTCAATAAATTGATAGTTTCTAATTTCACCATTTTTTAAAATGTAAGAACAAAACAACGTACTCCATGGAATAACATTTATTAATAAATCTTATTTATACATGTACAGTGGGATTGAATGAACGAATATACTAACGAATCCAGAATAATGGCTGTAGATACTGGTAGAAATAAGATTTATTAATAAATGTTATTCCATGGAGTACGTTGTTTTGTTCTTACATATATATATATATATATATATATATATATATATATATATATATATATATCTTTATTATGTCCATTCCTTTTTAATTTAACAGTATTCTTGTAATTAGGAAAACACAAATAACAAAGTGGATAAAGGCCATTTATTTCGTGAATACTAATCATCTCTTATACAATAATATACACACCTATGTGAACTGAGCTGGCTTATCCTCCAAAAAG
>JAQBSW010012009.1:0-18164 GCA_029291075.1 Eudiplozoon nipponicum | reverse complement strand
ATCTCATACTTCCCTTAGCTAACCAATGAATACCTCTCCATCTCGCGCGCACACACACAAACAAATACACAAACACGTACACAAAAGTCAACATTTATTTCGCCCTGAAATATTAATACCAATACTACAAATAAATACAAGTAAAATGCAATCAAATAGGAAGCCAAGTATATCTCAAATGGAAGAAATGCTTTTGTAGGCATGTCTTCACGAATTTAATCGGCATTTTTGTCCACGTAAATATAATTACTATTAAGTCATAGCCTTATTCCTGAAACGAAAGTATATTTTACAAGTTTTAGTAAGGCTACTTTGTAGTACTAAAATGTGTGCATATTTGTAATAATCTTTGAACGAATTTCCCAATGTCATCTAATCGTTTGATTTAGACGGTTTTGGAATTAATTTAATTTAATTTTGCTTGCATGTGTTTAAGTAGATGTGTACATTGAATAAAATATTCAAATTACCCACCAACCTACCGTATTAAATACTATGCGTGTAATGCCAGGATATACATTGAGTTAACATCAACTACCCTAAATTCGCGTAATTCTAGATAGTTTAGTTTAAATAAGATAACTCAAAGAACTTTAATATCTCGGTAACTTTTCGGATCGTTGATTGTGGTCAGATGAAGGTGCACAAAATTATAGACTTTGCCATGAACAGAAATGTCTTGTAGTATCGATATCTCAGCTCTGAATCACGAAATCAGAAATAACCGATTATTATGAGCTAGAACGAAGCCGAATTATAGTTCTATCATAAATTGGTGTAACTACCACATTGTTATAAAAGTAAGTGCTGATGCGCAAGAAAATATGCAAATATTAGTTATTTAGCTGATCTGTTCATGAGTACAAGTAGGCAGGAACACATTTATTATAGAGGTCGATTCCTACCACAAGATGGCCAAGAATAGCCGACGGTTGCTTTCGGCTCATCGGCTGCAACGAATTTGAGGATATGTTCATGGAAATTGACAAATAACGTCGTCTAATAAACACGAACAACAAAACTGATTTCAATCTGTAGAGAATGACAAATATCTGAACCACAATAGAACTCTTTTTGAATAAGCATCTGATTTCTTGCTAGGAATACGAAGGAGTCAAACAATCATGGAAAAATATATGAAAATTATTCATCTTAGACTTTGTCGTTCAGGAAACAATTATATGCGTAAATTAGGAACAGAACACAACCCTTGTAGGCTCTGTTATTGATTAGGAACTTTTTTTTACCAAGAAGCAGTATTAGTTTTTGTGATAAATTTGTCTTAATTAGTTAATAGACAGTCGGGGACCGATAGGACTCAATTAGTGTTACATTATTGACATAGACTTGTCTCTGCCATATATTGGCAACAAATAAACTCTAAAATTCATTACATATACTAATTTGCGTGTCTAGCGACTACTTTATCGTTTTGTTATATTATACTCACGTAAAAGAGCCAAAACCGTCCAAATTGCGTGATTCGCTTTTCAAACAAGACAAACAAGCAACTGCAAATCAAAGCCATATTCATTTTGACAAGCCTTTATCATTAACAAGATAAAGCACATCCTTCAATGCGAAAAAAATATAATGTCCACAAAAAACTGATATTCAAATAGACCTTAATAAACTTAATAGGCTTACGGGTTTTGGCCCATTAACAATGAAAGTAAAATAATCGGAAAAAATACAAAAGCGCTGGACTTTGACGTTTATTTAACATGTTTTTTTGGCTTTTCCAACTTCGAAAAAGAATAAAAGTGACGTCATATCGGACGCACAGTTCAACAAACCTGCAAAAAACACAAACCTCGAATTTTAAGCCTTTCTAGGGGTTTATCTTAACAATATGGCGGACGGATTAGATCTATCTTTCGCTCACGTAGATAGTTTTCAGGTGAATATCATTTAACAGATTCGGCAAACGTTATTTATAACAACGATTAATGCACTATACGCATAATGTGCACGTGTATGTATTTTTGGCAAAAAACAATTAGATACTGTTTGTGGCGAAAGCTAATATGTATATGAAAAAACTAGTTGAAATATAAAAGTTAAATACTGTTTGTTGCGGAGAACTAATATATATGTAAATTTGTATTAGATGTTGCGAACCTAGTAACAAATTAGTTCAGTTGTGACCAGAAGATTAAACCAAAGGCAGCATGAACGGAAAGTATAATCCCATGCACATTCGTTTCGTGCTTACGGGCGACTCATCAGTAGGAGCTGGTATTACGCCCTTCACCCACTATATATTTGGGTGAGAAATGTGGGATAATAGGACGTTGGAGAGAACTAATATATTTGTAAGTATTTATTAGGTGTTGCGAACCTATTGGTATTTCGGTGAGCCGGTAAGGCAGCATGAACTAAATGCGTGGTGGCGCCTGTTTGGTTGGAATGGTTAAGCCAGGTTTGGAGAGAACGTAAGTATGTATTAGGTGTTGCGAACCTAGTAACAAATTAGTTCAGTTGTGACCAGAAATATTAACCAAACGTAGCATAAACGAAAGTATAATCTCATGCACATTCATTTCGTGCTTACTGGCGACTCATCAGTAGGAGCTGGTATTACGCCCTTTACCCACTGTATATTTTGGTGAGGAATGTGGGATAATAGGACGTTGGAGAGAACTAATATATATGTAAGTATGTATTAGGTGTTGCGAACCTAGTAACAAATTAGTTCAGTTGTGACCAGAAGGATAAACCAAAGGCAGCATGAACGGAAAGTATAATCGCATGCACATTCGTTTCGTGCCTACTGGCGACTCATCAGTAGGAGCCGGTATAACGCCCTTTAACCACTATATATTTGGGTGAAAATGTGGGATAATAGGACGTTGCGCAGAACTAATATATATGCAAGTATGTATTAGGTGTTACGAACCTAGTAACAAATTAATTCAGTTGTGACCAGAAGTATTAACCAAATACAGTATGAACAGAAAGTATAATCTCGTGCAATTTCGTTTTGTGCTTACTGGCGACTGATCAGTAGAAGCCTGTATTACGTCTTTTATCCACTATATTATATGGTGAGGAATATTAGAAAGTAGGACTGTACAATCTCATAAAAGAATATGCTAACTTGCAGTAGGGAAGATAACTTCATTAAAAGTCTTCGACAATGCGACTTTAAAGCAAACTCATTATATCTTATATATATATATATATATATATATATATATATATATATATATATATATATATATATATTAATAGAGAGAGTGCCTGTAAATGGTACCAGCACTATGGATATTGTTTCAGTACCTTATACCAACATTATAATTGCCGAAACGATACATGTTGCTAACACTATGTTTGTCGAGTCGGTATATGAGACCAACACAATTGATTGCAATGTTTGCTAAATTCCAACGAAATTGAGAATTAAAACTATTTCGGAACACCTTTTACTCCAGTAAATTCATACACTACGGTCGATATCAGTTATCACACTTGGCAATAATAATGACATCATTCAATTATATTTATAGCAATTAGATACTGTTTGTGACGGAGAACCAATGTATATGTAATTTTGTATTGGGTGTTGCGCACCTAGAAACAAATTAGTTCAAATATGACCAAAGGAATTAACCAAAGACAGCACGAACGGAACGTATAATATCATGGGCACATTCGTTTCGTCCTTGCATTGTGTCATCTCCATTCATAGTTATATATATAAATTAAATGTAAATTTGGTTCTGCATTCCCATATCTATATAAAACATGTACATACCTTTCACTTTAATTTGTAACTAACATGACAAAAAACAAACCATACACACAACAATTCTGTACCTGCGTACTTACTGCCCTAGCCCGAAGGTTATTAAAAGGATAGTTCCTTAAATCTGCCGACGTCGAACCAGAGTTTTACAGCTATTTACTCAAATTTAGTCAGTTTTTAATAAAATATTCTAACATGTACAACAATATTTTTTTACTTTAATATTTTAGCATTTAAATATTTGTGCCTGTTTCAGATTAGAGTAAGGGTAGTCTACTAAAAGTACGTAAAGGGAGGATTTTAAAAGTCCGAATATATGTTAAATAAGTACTGTAAAAATGGTGTCCCTATTTCGCAGATTTTCATTTATCCCGACCCGTCTAGAAATCTATCTACCGCGATAAACAAGGGTTCACCGTTTTCTACTCTGTGTCGAATCATGGTTTATTGAAATGCAGACTAATATATATACAAATTAAACACGCATATTCACGTTCAAGCTGCAAAAGAAAATTGTATAATAGTAGTAGGCTAATATTCAAATTCATTAAAATTTCATTCTCATTCCATTTAAAAATACTTTCAATCTTTTCACATGTATATCCATCATATGTGTTAAAAAAACTGAGGCCGTAATCTGTGCCATTTGCGTTCGAAAAATGAACAACTAGACTAATTGAATTTTGCTTAAAAGACACCGTAAATAACTGAAACTCTGAACATAAATGATGAGCAACACCTTTTTTTACACAATGGATTTTACAAATACCGAGACTCTAAAGCTGAATAATAGAAAAAAATATTTATTGAACATATTGAAAACCAAAATGTCACGCGTTCACAACTTACATGAAGACAAAAGAATGAGTAAATTCTAAGATGCGACGTTGCCAGTCACCATCTGTCCAGCATTTTCAGGAGCTTGTTTACATTACCTCATTCATGGCTACAGCTATCGACAAAATCGAATTCAACAATTAACTCGATACTTCCATTAATCGATAGTCATATCACTGTTACATCTGCAAAATTTAGAATGAATCGACTGCTTTGAAGGACTAGCTTCTTACAGTCATCAGAGAAAAAAAACTTTTTTCTAAGAGCCAAAAAATACCATCGTTATATCTTATCCGTCAACGGTCTACTGTGATTTGGAATACGCACCATTTATTCCAAATCTACTGTATAAAGCACATCTCTCAAACGACAGGTGTAACTATGTACACATAATTTAATCATGCTTGAAATTGGCCCCACTATTGAACGAAAACTTGGCGGTTAACAACTCTTTAGCATACATTGAAATCCATCGTGTTGGTACCATGTACCGACTCGGCAACCATAGTGTTAGTACCACGTAATTTTTCGGTAATATAATGTTGGTATCGGTTACTAACGAAATAGCCATAGTATTAGTATCATACAGACTCGGTATATATATATATATATATATATACTTCTCTCTCTCTCATATATATAATATATATATAGTGAATTAGCTCTGAAGTCGCATTGTCGAAGACATTACACGATGTTACCTTCACTACTGTAGATTTACACACTCGTATAGGAGATTTGTCCATTCTATTTTCTCACATTCCTCGCCCAAATATATAGTGGGTAAAGGGTGTAATACCGGCTCCTACTGACGAGTCGCCAGTAAGCATGAAACGAATGTGCACGAGATTATACTTCCCGTTCTTGCTGTCTTATGTTTAACCTTCTGGTTCTATTTGAACTAGTTTGTTACTAGATGCGCAACACGTAATTCGCAATTTCATATATATTAGTTCTTCGCCACACATGGTTTCTAAAGTTTTACCTTATTAAAATTCCTAGATTATTTCAAGCATAAGACCAACAAGCCTAAGTGGAGCATGCATTGAACATTTGACGCAATGCCAAAATAAACACGACTTCAAAATTGCCTTTCATTGCGCAAATAAACACAACGCATCTTTAGATTCAAATAGCAAACATGCTAATTGCAATAAAATGCCCTGAAATTTGCATAATATGTTTAATTAAATAAATTTGCTGGACCAAAGTTTGATTCTTCCTAGGCAATTCTTCGGTAGTAACCGAAGCCAGGAAAAATTGTATCAGAACAAAAATGCACATATTCAGCGACACAGAATCCCGCTCATCCGGGCTAGCTTATTCGATATTTCTGGTCAAATTGACACAAACGGTGTCAATTTCATGTCGAACCAGATCAAACTGTTCGTAGAAAACTTCAACTGCATTTACTGGATACACTGGACAAATGTTTGACGTAACGGTAGTGGGATGAAACGGTCAGGCATTGGCTGGCACACAAGGTGCTGGTGGATGGACGCTGGACACAACAATAAATTCAGAAAGCCAACAAAACAGTAATTCATTAAATGAAACATTCCCAATTTTTCCCAGGCTTAACACCCACATAAAAGAATCAAAATTGATGTGTAGTTTTAAAACAGAGCAATCAGCAAATTTAACAAATTTCTCATTTTTGCAGAAAGCAAAATCGAGACTAATCAGATATATAGGCCAAACAAAATCTTTTCACCTGGAAATATAGAGGATTTAATATTTTGTCGACGTACGAGTCCTATCAATTTTCTCGCAAAAGAAAAAGGCAGAATAAAAATAAAAAATAAGGACAGCACTGCGCAATGTACATCAACATTTAAGCATATACGAAGCTAGTAACAAATTATTTCAAAGATGACCAGAAGGATAAACCGAAGACAGTATGAACGAAAAGTATGGTCTAGAGCACACTCGTGCTTACTGGCAACTCATCATCAAGAGACGGTATCACGCTCTTTACTCACTACAAATTTTGGTGAGAAACGTGGTAAAACAGGATGGTACAATCTCTCATATGAATGTGTAAACCTGGAGTAGTGAAGCTAACTTCAAATAGTCTTCGGCAATGAGACTTCACAGCCAACTCACTATATATAATATATACCGAAACTGTTGCATATATATTAGTTCTGCGCCACAAACAGTATCTAACTGATATACGAAGCTGTTTATATTCAACAATAAGTACAAAACCAAAATATTTTAAATTTAATCAATTGACCACTGATCACCAAACCTAAAATTGAGAATCTATTAAACAGATAAATCCGACTTTCCGACATAGAACCGTATATTGTACCTAAATTAACTTTGAAAGAAACATGTTACTCATCAAGGAATAGATTAATTATCTTGTCCTTTTTGGGCGCAACAAGGTGTTCATATCCACGGTCCTCATTATGGTTCTGAATATTTCGACTTCCGGTTTCGGAAACTTTTTTCAACGAAAATCACATCCCCTAAACAATTTGACAAACAATATGTCAAGTGGAAACTTTAGTTTGTCTCATTTATACTTATTGTTAGGTCTCTTGAGCATAACTGTCTTTTTACTAGGTAATTGTATGTCAAATTTGTTTGTGTATGTCTTCATGTGTACAATCATTAAAATGAAATTACAGTGATTAAATAAGAAATACTGACGATGTGTGAAACCATGCGCCCGATTAAGGTAAGAAGAGGGGAGCATAAAACCGCATGTCAATAGATCAGATATTGCACGTCATACAGTAGAGACAACAAGCAAAATTAATTAGGATGGTTGCAGACGCATATCAATTAGTGGAAGTTCGACAAGATTGATTCGAGCATCCATCGAAAATAAATCGAGAAATCTCATAAAGATTGAAACAGCCTTAGAAAAATCACTAGGTCCGATTTGGAATACAGAAATAAATAATGGTACGAAGCGAAGTTTCCATGAATCAAAATCATAAATTCGCCGAAATAAAAGAATAACAACACTGGATTACTATTAACATGCACAGGACAGTGGTTGAGTAATTCAATTTATTTTCGGATTATCTTATAATTTCATTCTTGAATACTTGTCTTATTGTATCTATTAATTTAGGTTCTTTTGGTATTGTAGCGCCTTTTAAAAAAAATTTACGTTCATTTGAGGAAAAAATACAACTTTTCTTTTCACCATTATTAACTTTTTTCTTTAGCAGGCAATTTTTAAAATTCCTTTTATGATCATTTTTTAAATTTATCTTTTGACTTTCAATCCTATTGAAACACTTAGACCTTATTAAATTTAATTCTACTAACTCTTAATTATTTACTGTGAAAAATTTGCGCCCGGATATTAACAGTATGTTGCCCCCTCCTTACCGGGATGCCACTTGTAATTACTTCATTTAGGAAAGTAAGTGTAAAAATAGTTCTTACCTGGGCAAATAGGAATTGATATTTCTCACTTTAATTTCACTAGAATGAGTGATACACGTGTCGCTAAATATACGTAAAAGATTATTTCTCAGTCTGAAACAAACGCCCACACGCATACACACTCAGACATGGCGTACGCCTATTTAGTGAGTCGTCAGTAATTGTTATTAAATCACTGTAATTTCATTTCGATGATTGTACAAATGCAGACAAATAATCAAAGAAATTTAACATAGACTTACCTAGTGAAGAGACAATTATACTTCAGAGATCTAGCAATAAGTATGAATGAGACAGTTTAAACAAAATTTTCCACTTGAAATATTGATTGACATATTGCTTTTTGGATGTGCTTTCCTTTGAAAAAGTCGAAACTTTCGGAATAATAAGGAGGACAGTGGATTCAAACATCCTGTTGAGCCTAACAAGGACAATGTAAGCCCGACTCTACGTTCGACCAAATTACAATTAAATCACATGTGCAACGAATAAATTATAATCTTCAACAGTGCTCAAAATGGCAAACCTGGATACGGCAAACTACATAAGCTGCGATGAAATCAGAGGGAAACAACGTGGCCTATGAACAATGTAACATGAAATTCAACATAAAGAACCAACAGTTATGCGTAATTTCAGTCATACCTATACACGCTTAGGCATACATCAATTAACATTCACAAGTGGTCACGCATATAACAAAAACACTGGTCCAAAAGCTGCAAATAAATACGAAAAAAAATTCCGAATCAGACTATTTCACATTCACTCAATCACATGGAAACCTATATCATTTAGAACACAAGGAAAGTATTTGTTTATAGGTGTTAAAGTTGGTTCATGAAAAGTATTCTCTTGTTTAATCTCGGAGATTTTTTATATATATATATATATATATATATATATATATATATATATATATATATATTATTATAATTCTTAAATGCAATGGGCGTTATGATTTTTTTTTTCGTATACTTTTTTTATATATTTTTCACATAGTCCTTCATTCTACATTACATTTCGCAAATGACTGCATTATCAATAACCCAACCAGACTTAGCGAACAGAGCTTTGAATGTTATGGGAAATCGATCGCAAAATCAAATTGATTTAAATAAAATTAGTCACGCCTCATCAAGTTCTTCAGCAATTTATCAAACGTGCGATCTATTAAAACCTTTTCTGTAAAATTTCAGAAAGGAATGTATAAAGGTTTCCCAGCTTAATGTATAGAATATTACATCTCATGCCTATGCATTTAGCCACACACAGCTACAAAGTTCGGCCACTTAAAAGAGAAACAAAGCCGCAGTTTCGTGAAAATTTAAATCCAATTGTCATATGTAAATATTGCTTTCAATTTTTTAATGATTCAGAAAAACATTTCGAAGGATATACATTTGAGTGCTGTGCAAATTTGTCTGAACAGTTTACAAAACCGAAAATTATATTATAAATTATTTATTAATATATAAATAATTTACAGATATCTTAATAGTGAAAATTTGTATGCAATGAAACGTTATTCTCAATTATTTATCTTCTATCACTAATAAACCACAAAGTCCTTTGTTTAATATTCTAAAGTAATATTTCTGGTAAATGGAAAATACATTTATAAAGTATTGATTATTTCCTTGAAATGAAGTTTAATGTTTCTGCTTTGTCACTTAAATTTTCAATCAACAAATAAAGAAGTCAAACAACTTTACTTCCGAGCACACACACAAACACACACGAACAAAACACAATAATTAGTGGAGGCATTGGTGGTAAAATTCGAGACATATATTGTTTTCAATTAAGCGCTACGGACGTATCGAGTTTTGTCGCACGCGGTGCTTAAAAACAGTTAAATACTGGGACGGGTCAATGAAATAACTCTGATATAATTAATTTCAATAAAGAGTGGTCTGCGCTTTGTCTTGAGCCCATTAAAATGCTAGGTCCTGCTAAACAGGTGTGCTAGACAAGCTTCAAAATGCATACGTAAACAAAGGGTTCAAAGTTGGTCATACATTGAAGTTATAATTCTATTCCCTGTAATGTGCTTTTTCGTTATTAAGAAGATATTCACTGGTTGGCAATTAAAAAATAAATCGAGTTGAAAACAGTTTCCCTGCATATGCGAAATAATCAGCTGTTTCTACTGCAACGTCAGGCACGAGTTGGGAAGGCATCATGGCGATGAAATCCTCACTGATAATTCTGGAGGCTCGTATTGATTGTATGAATTTTGCGATACTATCGAATGGGGTCTTCGTTTACTCTTGCTCGTTCTACTCGACGTGGAGTACGGCGTGACACTAAGTAAACGCCCAGTTTCAGAAGCAAAACTGTCCCCATCGCAATCATCCGCGCATCCAAGAACCTCATTAAAAGTGTCATTAACGCAAAGCATAGCATGTTTGTCAAACCGTTCGCCAAAATTCTGATCTGGAGGCAAAGAAGGTTGTTTTATAGGAAGGCAGTAATGCGAGGGACACACGGCATCAGGTGACGTATTCGTATCCTTATTAACATGTCCCACGTCCTTGTCTGCGTCGATGTAGTGATCTTTGTCGTCATTCGCGTCATCGGTTCTTTCACCGTCTTCTTCTTCATCGTGTGCACCATGTACTCCGGATACATCATATTTGTGCTTCGAAATTTTATGCGGCCGGCCTGTATACGAGCATATACTTGAGGTCATGTTGTCTGATGAGGATACACGCCTCATCCTTCGCACCAGTTGAAGAGTCCCAAAGCTTACTGGTGCTGGAGTCATTTCATGTTCAGTGAGGAATTCATAGACTGTCGCATCGCAGTCCGTCTTCTGCGTATGGAAAATTGATTCTTTGGCATTGGAGTATTGGTTTGTGTGTGAGTATATCTCGGAATTATGTGGCAATGTATTCGGCACAGAATCACCGCTGAAGTCACCTTTCTTTGTTATCTCTTTGTTTAATTTTTCTCTATCATTTTCTTTTATCATTTTCTGGAATTTTCTTTCTCTTTTACTATCATAATAAGCGTTTTTAGTAAAATGTTTGTTGGTATCAACCCCATTCTCGTTGTCAGGGATTACTTTCACGTTTTGTGCATTTTTTTCAGTATCATCGACGACATTCACCCTAACTTCGAGGAACTTGCTCCTCTCCTTTGTTTCTGCACATTTACTGTCATTTTGTTCTGTTTTCGCATCAACAGGTTTCAGCATATATCCAGAAGGAGCGAGAGCACCTCCTGTCTGAGTAGAAGAACCCTGTTTTAAGCTTTTCATGAGCGCCAGTCCTGGTTTACCTTTCTTCATGAACCTCAATCTATCCGAAGGCTTTTTTCTTTTCCCAGTGGAATGATCGCCGCTATCTATATTATTATGGTTGCACGACGATATATTACTAAGCGAATGTCTGCATAAATCTACTTCACGCATCTTCGTAGCGACAACTTTGTTTGAATGAGCCATAATCGGTGTTCCTTTCCTCTTTTGTATCAGCTTAGCGCTTTCTTTTCGACTTCTTCGTTCGTTATCACCAATTCTGCCCAAGAATATATCTTTTCCTTCAATTACCGCATCAATTTGAGACAAATTGTTTAGGTCCTTACAAGGTGCCTTGACTATTTCTTTTTCTCGGGAATTGTTAACCGGCTCTACGTTTCGGCATAATTCAGGCTTCGTTTGAATAAGATTTTCTTCGCCATTGTGAATGCAACTAAAAGAATTTTTGTTTTTAAGACCGTCGATTATGCTATTATTCTTGATTTTGTGTTGATAGTTTAATTTCTTGAATCCACTATTAGTAGAGGTGCTAGTTCCCAGCTCAAAAGAGTCTAAAGACTCCAGGTGAACCATTGAAGCCGGTGTGGAAAGACGTTCAATAATGGTGGTAGAATCCGAAAAATCCGGAATATCTTCATCAGCGCTGTTTATAAGCCCACCTCCAATTATTCTACTTTCTTTATAATTCGTTATTGAGATTTTATCGCCTTCTGACTGCCATAACCTTGTTGCCTCTTCATTGTTTGAATGCGTTACATCAGATTTATCATCTGCCAAATTGTTTTCATCTGCTTCAAGCGGCAAACCCACTTCTGTTGAATTGATTAGCAGAAATCTTTGGTGACGTCTGGGTGAACGTAGGTCTTTTTCTGATTGAACACTTTTTAATTCGTCGCTTTTTCTTGTTTCTTTAACTGCATTTGCGTTTTCTGCTTTTGGCTCACCTGCGCCGAATCGATTATTTCCAGTTCCAATAGCACCGAAGGCTCCTGTTGTACGTGATACCGCAAAAGTAGCTTGTGCTGCAAGTCTCAACTGATTTTGCAACGCTTTATCGTCGCATAAAGCTTTTCTATAAATCTTCCTGTCCTTGGCTATGTAAACAAGTAATATATCAATCAAAATCGTGGCTGAGCCGAACAGAGCAAGGCCAGAGCCGCAGTTCATGGTGAATGTAAGCATGTGAAATTTTCCTGCTTTGCCTTGAACAATTACAACGAAATTTATGCCGTTAACACGTATCAGAAGACGCCGAGTTCCTCTGGCTCCAGCTGTTCCCCCACTAATATTGTCCATTTCATTTGTGCCACCAAAATGATAAGCACTCTCTAAACTCCAACCCTCGCCTGGTTTCAACGGTGACCAACTGTCTACGACCTGTTCGCTATCTAATTGCCGAAATTCATATTTGGGCAAGCACTCCTCAATATCAAAGTCTAGGTCGCATCGCCAATCTATGGTAATCGCAATGACGCCGCCGTGTCGTAGAATTCTATAAACGTTTGCACCTGACCACTTTATAATATCCCCTATACGAAAGGTTGGGCAAAATGAGTCACGACTGTGGTTTCTTTGATGAATACAATTTTTCAAGTAACTTTCTGTCATCCAGCGGAGAACATTCGGCCTATTCACGGAGTAATACGGAAACTCTACAGCATTCTTGATAAATACCGTGAAATTCAATGCATCATAAAGAGGTTCTACGTTTTCATGTATAAGGCGTACGCCATTATGCCGCGCTTCCATGTCAACGTCAGTTATGAAAAAGTTGTAGCTTTTAAGATGAGGCTCTGATTCTGTGTCCATTAATGGGGTAGTCACTTCGCTAACATAGTTATGCCTAGCGTAACTTTCTTCACTGCTATCAGTCATATGTGAGTTCTCCTTGTATCTCTTAGCACGCGAAAAGTCTGTACGATTAATGGCATCAGTCCGTGAATTTGTTTGCGGATAGTAATCAGCAATGCGAGTCAAAAGCATACCTTTGTCGGACTTCGAAACATCCTGTCGGGAAGCCGACAAATTTGACTTCGATTTTGCATAATATGCGTGCTTGGTGCGTATTTGGCTGTCTAAACCAGTCTTGCTTTGGCTTAATACAGGTGTTCTGTAACCAGTTTCGCTATTGGAATTTGTATTAATTAATGAGTAATTAATGTAATGGTGTGATGCAGCTTTATTTTTTCTTTGCAAACTGACCAACTTTAAGTCATTATATGATTGTGATAAGTATGTTTGTGAAGTGAGAACATTTGATTTTCCCCAAGGCACCCTGCCAATTGTGCTAAATTTAGACGGTTCTGAATAGTTTCCATGTAATACCGAACTAAACGATAAGACTGAGCCGGGCTCATTTTGCAATAATTTATTGATGGTATTCCTTGAATTTTCCTCTTGAAAGTAACGATCCCTTTTTATTCTCGATGAAGTAGCACTTATTTCTGGTGAGATATTCTCGCGATTTGGAAGACTTCTGCCATTTTCAACTACCACAGTCTGATAACCAGCCATACCTGGCTTATTATCTAATGAGTTTACTTTTGAAGAAAAATAAACTGGACTAGAATTAGAAACATTGATCCGAAGCAGTGCTGGACGATTGGTGTTTACCACGATGTTTTTTATTGAATCACGACTGTTCTCCACTTTTTTTATTGTTATGTAATGGCTCTCAGAGCTGTCATCCTGTATTGGACACCAGGCAAACACTTCACATGTACCAGTCTCCTTGACACATCGACCGGTAAAAACGCCGTGTGCAGCTACATCAAGATCAATTTCCTCCTCTTTTAAACTGGTTCCAAATCTACTCGTTGAGAGGCGTCCTGCCTGTTCTCTTCGCGGACAATGTGAATCGTTCAAACAACGAGCGTCAATCAGTTTTGGCGTTTCTGGACAGAATCCACGTTTTTGTTGGACTATTCCAGATATCCGTGTAGCTACAAAAAAGCCAGCGTTCTGTTGTGGTGGAATTGAGTAAATACCATCATCCCAGATTCTGGGACCACCAGCCAAATTAGAAGCCGGTGTTCGCATGTCAGACCAGGAAATTCCACCAACACGTGTAGTAACGCCACTTATAGGCGATTCATCAAAGTATTGGTAGCCTTTTTCCCACCACATAACCCAAGCAACGAAGTAAGTAAACATAAATAACTGCACTGCCCGAAAAACCATCCCAATGCGCTTATTTTTAATTAGTACAACTTTTGGAGTTTCGTAGACGAACAGTGCATCTTTTAACACCTGTAGACATACTTCATAACACCGAATAGACAACGGAAGGAAATTTTTATTTCCATCACCCACATCTTCATCGCAAGAAGAACACGAAGATGAAACTGAAGATAGCGATGAATTTTCTTTATGATTTCGTTTGTGCTTCTTCAACCTTCGGCAACGTTTTTCCTTGCGTTTTGTAACTGACGTTGATGTGGAATCATAATCGCTGTCATCTGATGAGCTCGACGTTCCTATGAAGGAGGATTCCGATGACGAGCTGTCATCAGTTGAAGTAAAGGATGTCTTTGATGAAGATGTACACAAGGAAGACTTTGATAAGGGCGATGAGGGCCGTCCGACAGAACGACCACGGCGCCTTGTTACCTTTTTGTTATCTTCAGATTCATCAACACTGTCTTCATCGTCATCGCCCGAGTAAACAGTTGATTGTGTGGATTGAAGCCGCTTTCTGAATCGCCTTCTTGCCTCTATCCTTTGCTTGACACGTTTCGCTGCGGCTTTTTGTTCTTCAGGACTCAAACGCCGGTCACAGATACCCGAAAGTCTATCGCAGCATTTAAAAATACAACTACAGACACTTTTTTCAACGGCCACAGAACCAACAGCACAAGTGGACCGGTTTCCGTTGTTGGTCAAACTGTCTTTGTTTTTATCGTTACCTAATAGCGTAATAGATTTGTGCTTATGATGAGAGACATGATTTGTAGTTTCTGATTTTGCTGCACTGTTAGACGAGGTCATTTCTTGAAAGTTCTGGCGTTTTACACCTTTATTCGAGTTGACAAACTCAGCCGTGTTGGTTTCATTCCCATCGTCAACAATTTTAACACTGCATGTCATATCCAAGCTAAATGTGCTTACCTTTCTGTTAGTCAAACTTCCACCACTCATTAATGCATTTGTCTTATCAGTTAGTAATTTTTTCATCGAGATTTCATTGTAGCTATGCCAACTATGATGTCGATTTTCATTTGAATGATTAGCACGTACTGATTCCGCCTCTGGAGTCTGATTCTTCCTTATACTGTTACTGCAATTTCCAAGCGCATCAACGGATGTTGTACGTGTAATTTGTCCAGATTGATTTGAACAAACTTCCGGTTCACCCTGCTTACTGGATCTACCGTTGTCGTTTTTCATTATTGATCTACCAATTTTAATATTACTAGGAATTTGCTTTTTTTGCTATCACAATCAAATTCAAATAAATTTCGTTTTGCCGATCACTCTCTTCAAAGGATGTTCACGTTGATAACTCAATCTTATTCGTGTATTTTTCTAATGACCATGAAAAATGGTAATATTTGGATAGGTCAAATGATGCAGAACGAAACCACATAATTTCATCAAAATGCATAATTTAACTTTTGGTGAAATGCTTACGTGACATCAAAATATTTTCCTGCCTACCATTCCATATTTGGAATGTCATTGGTCTCATTTTCAACTCTGATCGGAGGTATTGTATCACGTTCATGATGTAATCGTCTATAACATTACTTCCTTTTATCAGCCAAATCTGCTAGAAATATTATCCGATTTATTCCAAGTAAAATAGCAATTGTAAATCTCCACAATTACAAACTTTGAACTAAAATAGAATATTTGAATCCCCTAACGGATAATCAATTCTAATTTCATAGTGTGAGGCCACTTACTATCACAAGAACATGATCAAATGAAAAGAATCACGTTCCGATTAACTTCTTTTAGATTATTTCCGTGTGCAGAACGAAACCGCATAATTTCATCAAAATGCATAATTTAACTTTTGGTGAAATATTTACGCGACATGAAAATTTTTTCCTCTCTACCATTCCATATTTGGAATGTGATTGGTCTTATTTTCAACTCTATGAAATGGAACTTGACATGTGTAGTCCTAAGCATGCAAATTCTGCATACAAAAACGGTGGAATCTGTGCGCTACGTATAAATTTTCTGAAGTGATTTGAACGTTGTTCAAAAAAGATCGGGCTGCACTACACTCAACTTGACTATATATCCTAAACGCAACTCTGTGATTGGTTTGATTAGAAAGAATAGGATAATAATAACAACAACAACAACAACAGGAAACAAAAAAAAACATAATCAAATTTGCATGGGGAAGGGTGTGGTGAAGATAATAATTTTGTGTGCATTAAACTATAGACACACACACACACACACACACACAGATGCATAAACACAAATGAAAATGCAATTAGACACGCTTAACTTTGATGCAAACAATTAAGATGATGTACGAGAAGAGTGAGCAGCTATACATTTGCCAAGCTATCAACTACGACTGCACTATCTATATCTCGAAGTTGAACGGTAAATATAATGTGTTCAGCGTACAGCATTTCCCACTCCGTTTATCAAACCTGTTAAAAATGTAAAATAGAAGGCCTTCCGACTGATTTTAACGTTTTATATCTACTGTTTATGCTAAATTTATATATTTTTATTCACTTGTTAATTAACTGTATTTCAAGTTATACAATAAAACACACACTCCACAATTATATATATAATCACTAATTAAATGTAGGTTGTTACTTTTACTATTAGTAATAGATTCCTGCCTGTGTATGTATGTGTCAGTATTATCTCACGCGCGTTCAAAATAAACACCATTGACCGCATAAGGGAATGTAAGCTTGTGAGGTGTACACAGAAGATTCAGGTATTCACCTAGCGAATGTGAAGTTATTTATATATATTAATACACACACACACACAACCACAAACTTCATACACGAAAAACACCTGCATTGGGAATTCAAAATATGCTTCTACGCCAATGATAGTTAACTCAGTTACATTCATGCTTGCGTGTATGTTAATAGGCGCAGACATTGTCAGCGCTTGGGACTATTAGCCAATCTTTGCTAGGTTGAATTGCGTTTATTTTCTCATGTAAACGCGTTCTAGACAAACTGCTTAATACAAGAGATGTTGAAGAATTTTGTAAGTCAAGATAAACGTCTGGCCATTTTTGAGGTTATCCAATCCTCAGTAGTTGCTTAAAAGTCTGTTTGCTTTTTCTGTAATGAAAAGAAAAAAAATAGCGCTGATTTTGTATATTTGCATTAATACAGCTCGGTTTCACTGAGGTCATACGCCATTTCAACGTGTATTGGCCTAACTAGGAGCCCTCGTCTAGTTCACGCTAAAAGTAAACTTTACTGACGACCACACGAACATCTATGACCATCCTAGTGCTGTTACCTTGTTGGTCGTCTAATTGATGTGGCTCTGATTGGAGCTTCGTGTAACTTTTCATGGCCACAGGCCATGGAAACACCACGATGATCAATTGCAAAAGACTTAATTGCTTTTAAATGCTGTTGTTGTACTTGGGATTGACCGAGAAAGCCATCCGTGAAATCAATTATTGTTTACATATGATTAACGAAACAAACTACTGAAGACTACAATTGCATCGTGTCCTACATAGCCGAGCCACTGAATAATTCCATAATAAAATTAATTTTTAAAATTAACGTCGACATAACGAATAAAAATCACAGAATTAATTGTGATAACAACGTGTAACTATGACGATGCAAAGGAGAGATATGAAAAATAGAAGAAAAGTAATTCCGAAAAATGTTGAGAAACTGTTTCTGCATTTGTTTATCATTTATTTAAATCAAGTTTGCGAGC
>JAQBSW010012008.1:0-18176 GCA_029291075.1 Eudiplozoon nipponicum | reverse complement strand
TAGAACACAGATTTATTATAAATCAAACCATTGACAAAATTTTATTTGAATTTAAAGAGTTCCCAATAAAGACGTCGTTCAACTAGATTAATTACCTCTGCTTTGTTATAAAATGCTTAGTTTATACTGATAAATGTATGCATATAATGGGACAGGTGCTTAAATCAAAATCGAAACCTTGATGTTTAATGGTAAATTTTGTATTTGTATGCGCATGAACGCGCGTTTGCGTAAAGAAGCAGCGCGGATTTTGAAAACGACACGCCGAAAAATGTCGCTTAAAATATCATCCAAGAAATTTAAAGGATATTTATTTCGGCGAGTGATAGGACAATGCATTTCGATGCAAATCAACCATATAAATACTTATTTCCTTGATGCAAATATCTTAAAATATGCAAACTTAATGTCTTTTTTAGATTTATCAGCACTTATTCCACAGGCGTGTAATATTCTTCCTGTTTCGGATACCTCTTGTAATCTTACTAAACTTGAAACCATTTTAGTATGGGTTTTATTTGGGTGCGTGCAAACCTCTTTTTCTGTTAAAATATAATTATTTTATTTATTAAATGTAAATGGGAAATTTTTAGGAACATCCAAATTTCCACAGAGAATACTTTGAAGTTTAGAATGTGTGACCAACAAACATTTGTTATACAATTATGTTTTAGGTGTTGCGAACCTAGTAACAAATTAGTTCAGTTGTGACCAGAAGGATAGACCAAAGGCAGCATGAACGGAAAGCACATTCGTTTCGTGCTTACTGGCGACTCATCAGTAGGAGCCGGTATTACGCTCTTTAATCACTATATATTTTGGTCAAGAATGTGGAATAATAGGACGGTACAAACTCCTAAGTATAATAGGACGGTACAATCTCCTATAATAATAGGACGGTACAATCTCCTAGTGTTAGTACCATGTACCTTTTCGTTACAATAATGTTGGTATCGGTTACTAACACAATAGCCATAGTGTTAGTATCCTTTACAGACTCGGTATATATATTATATAGTGTGAGTTAGCATTGAAGTAGTATTGTCGTTGACTTTAGATTATGTTAGCTTCACTATTACAGGTTTACACATTCGTCTAGGAGATTTTGCCGTCCTATTATTCCACATTCTTCTACCAAATATATAGTGGTTAAAGGGCGTAATACCGGCTCCTACTGGTGAGTCGCCAGTAAGCACGAAACGAATGTGCATGAGATTATACTTTCCGTTCATGCTGCCTTTGGTTTATCCTTCTAGTCACAACTGAACTAATTTGTTACTAGGTTCGCAAAACCTAATACATACTTGCATATATATCAGTTCTTCGCAAAAAACAGTATTTAACTGTAATATATTGCAATACCTGTTTTTGGCAAGTTATAAAAACCATTCTGGCATCGCCCAAGGTTTTCACATGAAGCATAATGTCGTTCCACCTTTATGCAGTAGAAATTTAGAATTTAATCTGCTTTAGCTGCCAAGACGGCTTAGTAAGCTATGCATCTGCTCTCTTGAAAACTCGTTAAACTATTATTTAAGAACCAGTAATAAAATAATTAAAATGTTAGAGTGTAAGTCAATATTAACACAATACATTCACATATGTCTACCGTAGTCATTCTTTCTCCGAAAATCTATATCAACAAGCATAAGAGAAATCACTTAATAAAAGTACACAAGCACACAAATACAAACACGAACAATATATCCATAGTAAAAAGTTGAAATATTAAAATCAAACTAACATTTTTACCAATTATATCGTGGGTGGTCAAAATAAAGTACAAATTTGTATTAACACATTATCTATTAAATATGTAACTATATCATTTCTATGTTCGATCACTTAACAAGTGAAAAAATAAAAAAAGTTAAGAAGTGACTAAATAATAGGTGGGTTTTTAAATAAAGCAGACAAAATTTTCTTTAATTTAATCGAACAGGCTTTCACACTGTCAGCTAAGTATCCGAACTAATATAGGCCGATTTATCCAGACAGTCAATCTGTCTAACTGCACTACTGAGCCTTATTCGTTAATATTGTCTTTCTCTCACAAATAATACATTCAAACGTAGCAAAATTCTCAAATATGCAAATGGCACAATAAATATTCACATTGAGTGTACAAGTCTCAAATTTTGGTTTGTCTTCAACAATAACAGAGTGAAATGTACATAACAATGGACTAATTCCTTGCAGTAATTCTAATAAAATCATCTTATTATAATCATAACAACTTACTTAATCTAATAAATTGAACACAGATTATACCCCGAACTAAATGAAAGAGTAATCTTATTCTTAGACAAACCAAAAATAAACGGCTTTTACTTTTAAAAACTTCTCCGACCCATCAGGCAATTTTTAGTTCCAGTATACAACCCATTAAATTATGAAGTCTGATAAAACAAACAGCGCAAGCTTCCATCGACAGACGCGCATTCTCAAGTTAATTATACAACGACAAATTAAAACAAGCAAATTACTATCCTCTATTAATTAAACTCATGGCTTTACCCCTCATTTATCTACACAAAACAATAAAGTCTTTCGTTTCTGATATTATTTGTGGCGGAGAACTAATATATATGCAATATTTTATTAGTTATTGCGCAACGCATAACAAATTAATTAAAATAAGACCAGAAGAATAAACCAAAGACAGCATGAACAGAGCGTATAATCTCATGCGCATTCGTTTCGTGCTTACTGGCGACTCATTAGTAGGAGCCGGTAATATGCGCTTTACTCACTACATATTTTGCTGAGGAATGTTGGAAAATAGGACGGTACAATCTTCTATACGAATGTGTAAACTTGCAGTAGTGAAGCTAACTTCATATGATAATAGGTGATACCAAATCAATGGACTTCAAAGTATTTTAAATTTCACGAAAATTGTGAATTACAACCATTTCTGAGCACACTTTATTCCATAAAATCCATACACTCTGGCTTTGAACGATAACAGTCATTACATTTCGCGGTAGTCATGACATCATTCGATTTAATATATAAAAGATAGATAGTGTTTGTGACTGAGAAATTATATATATGCAAATTGTTTATTGGTTGTTGCATATCTAGTGATATATTAGTTCAGAGATGACCAAAATCATCATCAGATGACAAATCATCATTTGCAGAACCTATAATCTTTACTTTTGATATTTATCAAATTTAAATTCGCTTACCTTACGATAATGAAAAAGCATTGATGAAACCACAAGCCATACGTGTTCATAATACATTTAATAGAAAATACAATTTATTTAATTTTAAATATATTTAAAATAGACCTCCGATAAAATTAAGCCACTTAGCGTTGGCTAAATTTATATAGGTTGACCTGGCACCTGCAAAGTTCGCCTAGTTAGAATCGAATGTTTCTTGAAATTTTCTTCTCCTCCACTTTTGGTTTTATATACTCTGAATCCAAATCCGGTTAATCAAATCATAAATCTCACGTGTGTCAATAAAATTGTTGTAAACGAAATGATAAATAAGAATTTCATACATTTAGTCGGGTTATATTACATTTTACATCATAGTATTTTGAATCTTCATGGATAGAACTTTCTAGAAGTCAAGGATTGATGATAAACAATTCGTTATTTGTCATCCACATTAGAGGGAATATTAAATAAACCATATTGCAGTATACACTGAAAGCCCACAGAATCCATTTATCCTTAATTAATGAGCATGTTTCAGACAAGGATAAACAAGAAAATCATTCTTTCAATAAAAATATCCCGTATGCCTTTACAGAAGACAAATTGCCACTTTTCATCAACTCTTTACAGCCTGACTATCAGCTTAGAAACATGTTAAGACTATAGTAAAAATCGGGATTAAAAGGCCTGTAAAAGTAAGTTTAAACCCGGAAAAGGAACAGACCCTTAATTATCACCTTGAATTGCTACGAAATAAGCTTTACTTTGAAGAGGCTAATATTTAAAATGACAAAACCATCTCAAGTAGAGTCAGCCCATTACCCAGTAAACTTCAATCGCTATCACAAACAAATTCAATACTCCCTACTTCGTAGAACCAATTTCGACTTACATTGGAAACTAGACGAAGCACTTTTACCAACTCCAAACTTGCATATCATATTTACTAGTCCGTAGAAAACCACAAACAAATAGAAATTAGCTAAGCTATATTTAGTTGCGAGAAACGTGATAACAAATCTTTAAATGAAGGTTACAAACTTTATGCAAACACCCGTGCCTTTATAAACACACGTTTCTCAGTATTATCTAATCATTATATAGTGAAGAAAAGGCAATCCATGCAGTAGACCGGTTTCGTCCTTATTGGAAACTCATCACGTATTGGTCAGAATTTGCTGCAGACTGGGCTCGAACCTGAGCATGTCTGTTTCGGAATCTGGTGGTCTAACCACTGAGCCATACTGCTGCACACTACAAAAAAAATTTAGTCATATAATAACTAATCTAACTCGGTAAGTTTCTTCATTTTAGATGGAGCTCATATGGTATATATTTAGAGCCAAATTTCCAACTAACCGTCCACAACCTGTCATTACTTGGTTGCGCGGGTGGTGATATCATTTATTATAATCAAGATTGCAAACATGCATTTGTCAGAATAGGCTAAGAATTGTATAGTGTAGAAAAAGAAATTCATCCAGTGGATTGGATTCGTTTTCATCACGTATCGTTCAGAATTTTCCGCGGACAGGGCTCGGACCTGGGCATATCTGCTTTAGAATCTGTTGCTCTAAGCATTGTGCCACCGTGCCGCACGCTAATTCGAATTCATATACTAATTAATTTTTCTTGGTTAGTCTTTTCATTACGTGGAGCCCATTTGAGAACTAAATACATCTGATCTTTCACTAAAGAACAGACATCACGTTAACTAATGAGCGCTGTTGTATTGAACATTTATATTTAAATCAAGGTTGCGAACTTGATGTTAACATAAACCCTAATAAATACACCCAGTTTTCAGTATAAATTAGGCATTGTATAATGTGGACAAGGCATTTAACCAATTAGACCAGTGTCGTACTTATTACGAAATTTCGCGTACTGCATCTATCAATCTATCTATCTATCTATCTATCTATCTAACTATCTATCTATCTATCTATCTATCTATCTATCTATCTATCTATCTATCTATCTATCTATCTATCTATCTATCTATCTATCTATCTATCTATCTATCTATCTATCTATCTATCTATCCATCTATCCATCTATCTATCTATCTATCAAACCATCTATATATCTGTCTATCTATCTATCTATCTATCTATCTATTTTTCTATCTACCTATCTATCTACTTACCGACCTATCTATCTATCTATCTACCAATCTATATATATATATATCTATCTATCTATCTATCTATCTATCTATATTTTGATATATCTATCTGTCTATCAATCAATCAATCTATCTATCTATCTATATATTTTTATATCGATCTATCAATCTATCTATATGTCTATCTGTATATTTTTTTTCTATATATTTTTTATAAATCCATCTATATATCTATATATATATATATATCTTTCTTTATTTTGTTCTTAATCCAAATATATGTGTGTCTTTATTGTTATTTATTGACGAATATCTATCTACCTATTATATATGTATATAATTAAGTTGATTAAATATGTTTTCCCATTTTTCCACCTTTATATCTATTCGACTATTTGTGGAGTAATACAACGCGATTTTTATAGTGGTTCCGACGAAGACAGGAAATCACATTCTTTGATTACCACAAAAAACGTAAAAAAATGTCAGTAAAGTTATTTCAATCATTTTAGTGCCTGGATTTCTTTTTCATTACGTTGAATCTGAAGGCCATGTTAGCGAAGCATGTAATGCGCTTATATTTCAGCTTAAGTCGCTTTGAAATATCTTCAATTTTATTTAACGCCTTTGGGAGTTTGAATGTCTAAATGCATGTAATAAACTGATTTTAATTAGAACTAGAAATCTCTGCAAAACTTAGTTCAAATTTTCTTACCATGTAATATTCATATTTTAAAACTCTTCTTCAATAAAATTTCTACTATTTAAAAGTAAATGCGGATAGGACGAAGTTTTTGACAAATGTAATACAATGTGTGAAGATATGTTTCCTTCTTAGCAAGTTATTTCGCATATCAGCAGGGACAGTATTTTTGGTGACTTTCAAATACTTAAATTAATCTACCGTTTATAAATTTATGTTTCTTCAATTTTAAATACTGGGATGAGTTCAATCTACCCTTAAACACCAAAAGACTGAGTACAAAATGATGAACTCTAGCCTTTATTTATAAAAAAACTATTCGATTATATATGCGTGAAAGTTAATAGTTCCTTCTTGCTTTGACAATTAGACATTCACGATTGTGTTTCAACAAACTATTTTTTATGAAAATATTTTTGATTCAGTACTAATTCATTCCTTTCATAGCAATTTTTCCCAGTGCAAAACTTTTTCAGTACTTCATCCAAAAGGAAATAATGTCCTTCTCTTACTTATACATACAATGGCCTGCCTCGTCATACCAAAAATATTTTATGGCTACGGTTTGATTTGGTGGCGTTTTATTCCCTTGTGGTGTAACAAGTTGAATCAATAAGTTGGTTCGTTTAACAGATTTATTGTGAAGTTTCTTCCATATTCACCATATGATACGTTTATAAAACAGCATAGAATCAGCGTAATATACCGACACTTCACTGCCGTGCAACCTTGAAATTGATAGATTTGTGTAGTCGGTATTGAAGGTTTAAAACTGCGCTAGGTTGATTTCTTCTACCGGCGTGCTGGTCTTACAATCCTGGAAAGTGCTAAAACGCAATCAATGCAGCATAATTAAACATAGAGGCGTTCAAATCATCACAACGACAATAAAATCCAGTCGGCATTGATGACCAAAATATGCACCCTAAGGTCTAATTCAATTCCATAAATGTAAATCTTAAAGTGCTGATTTTAGTGAGTTAAATACTAAATTAATATCCGTTTTGCTCATGATAAGTTTTATTGTCTAGAGAATGAATTAATTGTATTCTTCTTCTGCATAACTCAGTATAAAATTGACTGTAAATGAATAAAATTAGAAAGGCGTTAAAAAATCTCAAAAGAACATTTCAAGTTGGGATTTTACTCATTATAGCAGCAATCAATTATTTGTTTTGATTATTGGTTTAATGGCGTTTTACAAATTAAATAAGATATTTGATAAAAGTATCCAATATTACACGCGTATATTCAATGTTTGAAATCAGATAAAGCACAAATATGTCGATGGAAATGTTAAAATTTGTCAATAATTTTTTCGAAATGCGGTGCCACAATGATATTAAACTGGTACATTTGCACTTGAGGTATATATTTAATATAATTAAACGAAAATCGGTTGCGCGGGCGGTGACAAAAATTACATTGAACAAGGTTGCGATCTTGTCATATATACTTGGCCAATTTTGCATAGTAGTTTGTCAGTATAAACTAATTAATATATGGTGTGGAAAAGGCAATTCATACAATAGACTGGTTACATCTTTATTTACGATTTACCAACCAGCCGACCCTAGCCGGTAGATTTAGAAACTTTATAATGAAACTTGCCGACGTTAAATAGGTGCAATTCTTTCATTAATAAATGTTTTTTAATGAGGCTCAACTTATTACAACTGGTTGCTATCATCAATAAGTATATGAAAGTATAATCTTTCATAATATGCAGTGTGGAAAACCAGTTACCTTTACTGATTCGTCTCGTTAAGAGACTTTCTTGTAAACGGTTCCAGGCTTCACTTTAGTCTACAATGCAGGAGACTGACCTTGAAATTTCTTTCTGTATATATGTAGGAACAAGACAGGTAAACATACAATATTGGAAACCGGCCCAAAGACTCTGTTTGCAAAGTATACCAATAAAAATATTGAAAGTCTAATTTAGCCAATTGATTTGAAATTTCAACAACACTGTTGATGGGAATAAGTGTGACATTTATTTTCAGAGATAGATTGAATACTGGCCTTTATTTAATGCGTATATAGATGAAATACAGATATAAAAATTTAGTCCACTTCTTGTAAAAAAGAAATAATTGCACAGCATAGGAAACCCTTTGTTTAAAGAATGAAAAAATAAATAGCATGGGCAAAAACCAATTACAACCACTACCCAGTTAAATATTGTTTGTTGCAGAGAACTAATATATATGCAAGTATGTATTAGGTGTTGCGAACCTAGTAACAAACTAGTTCTGTTGTGACCAGAAGGATACACCAAAGACAGCATGAACAGTAAATTTTGTCTAATGTACTTCCGTTTCGTGCTTACTGGCGACTCATCAGTTGGAGTCGGTATTACGCCCTTTAACCACTTTATATTTGGGTGAGGAATGTGGGATAATAGGACGGTACATTCTCCTAGAAGAATGTGTAAACCTGCGGCAGTGAATTAAAAATTATATAAAGTCTCGACAATGCGACTTCAATGCTAACTCACTCTATATATTATATATACTGAGTCTGTAAAGGATACTAACACTATGGCTTTTGTGTTAGTATTCGATACCAACATTATAATACCAAAAGGGTACATGGTACTAATACTATGTTTTCCATGTATGAACATGGTGCCAACATGATTGATATAAATGTATGCTACAGTTCACCGACATTGAGAATTACAACTATTTCTTAACTCCTGTTACTCCAGTAAATCCATACACTCTGGCTTTGATCGATATCAGTCAACACATTTCGCGGTATGCATGACATCATTCAAATCAATATATAATATTTAAGTACTGTTTGTTGCAAAGACCTAATATATATGCAAGTATGTATTAGCTATTGCGAAACGAATAACAAATTAGTCCAGTTGTGGCCAGAAGGATACACGAAAGACAGCATGAACGGAAAATATAATCTCATGCACATTCGCTTCGTGCTTAGTGTCGACTCATCAGTAGGAGCCGGTATTACGCCCTTTAACCAATATATATTTGGGTGAGGAATGTGTGATAATAAGACAGTGCAATTTACACACGATAGTGTAAAGGTGCATTAGTGAAGTTAAAACTATATAGTCTCAGTTAAATACTGTTTGTTGCGAAGAACTAATATATATGCAAGTATGTATTACGTTTTGCGAATTTAGTAACAAATTAGTTTAATTGTTACCAGAAGGATAAACCAAAGGCAGCATGAACGCAAAGTATAATCTCATGCACATTCGTTTCGTGCTTACTGGCGACTCATCAGTAGGAGCCGGTATTACGCCCTTTAACCACTATATATTTGGTAGAAGAATGTGGAATAATAGGACGGTACAATCTCCTAGACGAATGTGTAAACCTGTAATAGTGAAGCTAACGTAATCTAAAGTCAACGACAATGCGACTTCAATGCTAACTCACACTATATAATATATATACCGAGTCTGTAAAGGATACTAACACTATGGCTATAGTGTTAGTAACTGATACCTTTTTTTGAAATCGATGAGTACCGGATACTAACACTATGGTTTCCGAGTCGGTACATGATACCAACCTGTTGGACATAAATTTATGCTAAAGTTCACCCAAATTGAGAATAACAACAATTTCCGAACACCTGTTACTCCAGTTAAACCATACACTCTGGCCTTCATCGATATCAGTTATCACATTTCGCGACAAGCATGACATCATTCAATTCAATATATTACAGTTAAATACTGTTTATTGCGAATAACTAATATATATGCAAGTAAGTATTAGGTTTTGCGAACCTAGTAACAAATTAGTTCAGTAGTGACCAGAAGGATAAACCAAAGGCAGCATGAACGGAAAGTATAATCTCATGCCCATTCTTTTCCTGCTTACTGGCGATTCATCAGTAGGAGCCGGTATTACGCCCTTTAACCAATATATATTTGGGTGAGGAATGTGTGATAATAAGACAGTGAAATTTACACACGATAGTGTAAAGGTGCACTAGTGAAGCTAAAACTATATATAGTCTCAGTTAAATACTGTTTGTTGCGAAGAACTAATATATATGCAAGTATGTATTAGGTTTTGCGAATCTAGTAACAAATTAGTTCAGTTGTGACCAGAAGGATAAAACAAAGGCAGCATGACCGGAAAGTATAATCTCATGCACATTCGTTTCGTGCTTACTGGCGACTCATCAGTAGGAGCCGGTATTACGCCCTTTAACCACTATATATTTGGTAGAAGAATGTGGAATAATAGGACGGTACAATCTCCTAGACGAATGTGTAAACCTGTAATAGTGAAGCTAACGTAATCTAAAGTCAACGACAATGCGACTTCAATGCTAACTCACACTATATAATATATATACCGAGTCTGTAAAGGATACTAACACTATGGCTATAGTGTTAGTAACTGATACCTTTTTTGAAATCGATGAGTACCGGATACTAACACTATGGTTTCCGAGTCGGTACATGATACCAACCTGTTGGACATAAATTTATGCTAAAGTTCACCCAAATTGAGAATTACAACAATTTCCGAACACCTGTTACTCCAGTTAAACCATACACTCTGGCCTTCATCGATATCAGTTATCACATTTCGCGATAAGCATGACATCATTCAATTCAATATATTACAGTTAAATACTGTTTGTTGCGAATAACTAATATATATGCAAGTATGTATTAGGTTTTGCGAACCTAGTAACAAATTAGTTCAGTAGTGACCAGAAGGATAAACCAAAGGCAGCATGAACGGAAAGTATAATCTCATGCCCATTCTTTTCCTGCTTACTGGCGATTCATCAGTAGGAGCCGGTATTACGCCCTTTAACCAATATATATTTGGGTGAGGAATGTATGATAATAAGACAGTGCAATTTACACACGATAGTGTAAAGGTGCAATAGTGAAGCTAAAGAACTATATAGTCTCAGTTAAATACTGTTTGTTGCGAATAACTAATATATATGCAAGTATGTATTAGGTTTTGCGAACCTAGTAACAAATTAGTTCAGTTGTGACCAGAAGGATAAATCAAAGGCAGCATGACCGGAAAGTATAATCTCATGCACATTCGTTTCGTGCTTACTGGCGACTCATCAGTAGGAGCCGGTATTACGCCCTATAACCAATATATATTTGGGTGAGGAATGTGTGATAATAAGACAGTGCAATTTACACACGATAGTGTAAAGGTGCACTAGTGAAGCTAAAACTATATAGAGTCTCAGTTAAATACTGTTTGTTTCAAAGAGCTAATATATATGTAAGTATGTATAAGGTGTTGCGAACCTACTAAAAAATTAGTTCAGTTGTGACCAGAAGGATAAACCAAAGGCAGCATGAACGGAAAGTATAATCTCATGCACATTCCTTTCGTGCAAGAATGTGGGAAAGTAGGAAGGTTTAATCTCCTAGACTTTGCGTTCATGCTGCCTTTGGTAGACTATAGCATATATTGATATCCATCAGGTTGGTACCATGTACCGACTCCGAAACCCTAATGTTAGTAGCATGAAACTTTTCGGTAAAATAATGTTCGTATCGGTTACTAACATGATAGCCATAGTGTTAGTATACTTTACAGACTCAGTATATACATTATATAGTGTGAGTTAGCTTTGGAATCGCATTTTCGTAGACTTTATGAAGTTAGCTTCACAATTGCAGGTTAACACATTCGCCTAGGAGATTGTACCGGCCTATTATCCCACATTCTTGACCAAAATATATAGTGGTTAAATGGCGTAATACCAGCTCGTACTGATGAGTCGCCAGTTAGCATTGAAGTCGCATTGTCGAAACTTTATATAGTGTTAGCTTCACTACTGCAGATTTACACATTCGTCTAGGTGATTTTACCGTCCTATTATCCCACATTCTTCACCAAAATATATAGTGGTTAAAGGGCGTAATACCGGCTCCTTCTGATTAGTCGCTAGTAAGCATGAAACGAATGTGCATGAGATTACACATTCCGTTCATGTTGTCTTTGGTTTATCCTTCTGGTCACAACTGAACTAATTTGTTACTAGGTTCGCAACACCTAATACATACTGGCATATATATTAGGTCTCCGCAACAAACAGTATTTAACTGTTATATATTGAATTGAATGATGTCATGCTTACCGCGAAATGTGATAACTGATATCGATCAAGGCCAGAGTGTATGGATTTACTAGAGTAACAGGTGTTCAGAAATTGTTGTAATTCTCAATTTCGGTGAACTTTAGCATAAATTGATATCCATAATGTTGGTACCATATTCCGACTCGGAAACCATTGTGTTAGTACCATGTACTTTTTCGGTACAATAATGTTGGTATCGGTTACTAACTCAATAGCCATAGTGTTAGTATCCTTTACAGACTCGGTATATATACGCGTCAGTGCGTGCGACTGGTAGTAATTTCGCTATGTTATCAAACAACTTGTTAAATAAAATGAGATTGGTGTTTTCTTCAAGCTCACACACTAGATTTAAACACCCGTGAATTGTATTGCCAATATATTCATATGTGACGAAACCTACAAACAGTTAATGTTCGTTAAATACTGTTTGTTGCGAAGAACTAATATATATGCAAGTATGTATTAGGTTTTGCGAACCTAGTAACAAATTAGTTCAGTTGTGACCAGGAGGATAAACCAAAGGCAGCATGAACGGAAAGTATAATCTCATGCACATTCGTTTCGTGCTTACTGGCGACTCATCAGTAGGAGCCATTATTACGCCCTTTAACCACTATATATTTGGTAGAAGAATGTGGAATAATAGGACGGTACAATCTCCTAGACGAATGTGTAAACCTGTAATAGTGAAGCTAACATAATCTAAAGTCAACGACAATACGACTTCAATGCTAACTCACACTATATAATATATATATACCGAGTCTGTAAAGAATACTAACACTATGGCTATTGTGTTAGTAACTGATACCTTTTTTGAAATCGATGAGTACCGGATACTAACACTATGGTTTCCGAGTCGGTACATGATACCAACCTGATGGATATAAATTTATGCTAAAGTTCACCCAAATTGAGAATTACAACAATTTCCGAACACCTGTTACTCCAGTTAAACCATACACTCTGGCCTTCATCGATTTCGCGGTAAGCATGACATCATTCAATTCAATATATTACAGTTAAATACTGTTTGTTGCGAAGAACCAATATATATGCAAGTATGTATAAGGTTTTGCGAACCTAGTAACAAATTAGTTCAGTTGTGACCAGAAGGATAAACCAAAGGCAGCATGAACGGAAAGTATAATCTCATGCCCATTCTTTTCCTGCTTACGGGCGACTCCTCAGTAGGAGCCGGTATTACGCCCTTTAAACACTATATATTTGGTCGAAGAATGTGGAATAATAGGACGGTAAAATGTTCGTGACTGCATAGAAATTGTACAGCCAAAATTTCCAGGCAGATCAATGTATGCGACATTATTTGAGCTTATAGCGACATATTTAATTATGCTTTCCTAATATATATGCAATGCTGTTTAATCCTCGCTAGTCAGTTTGCTATCTTACTCCGACGATGATCGTGGATAGTCGAAAAGCTTCAACGATCGCGACTGTCGGTAGTTTTGTTATACTGTCTGACGAGTAGTAAAATACAATGGGATTGGTGTTTACTTGAAGCTCGAAAACTTAATTTAAAGATTTGTTACCACCACACGCGCAATAAATTATTGGTTAATTGTTACGCTTATCAATGGAGACTATAATACCAAATTTGCATCAAGCATCAGACGACCACTTAAAGACCTAATTAGAAAACCTGAAAAATTGGCACTTGAGCACTGAGATATTTATAAATAACAATAGACACGAAAGTTTGAAGTTAAGGGTTCATATGTAGGATGTATCATGTCGCAGCTAGCTTCGTCCTTGTTAAGGCACAGTAATATAGCAAAATGTTTACATCAAATTATATATTGTACAAAGTTTTGATTATAAAAATTGAGTTGTCTTTATGGAACAGTTCTCGATGAATCTGCAGATTACATGAATGCAATTCTGTTAAACAAAATTAATTTTTATATACTTCAATTAATAATTAATAAGTTTAACGAATTGCAAATAATATAGGTAAATAATCCACACATTTGATGAAATACTATATATAAAAATAGGTTTGTTCGACGAATAAAACCATAATTTACTTTTACATAATATCGTATTGATTTCTTCATGTTTGAAAGTCATGCATTTATGTACAATCATTGGAATTAATTTAATTTCGCAAGTGCCAAATCACTGTTTTATTTGTTTACAGTTAATTAGCATTTTGTTTTCTTTGGTTAATGGAATTTTGTTTGTTTAGTAAGCTATAAAATAAAATTCTATTTGTTTACATTTCTTCATTTTGCGGTCAACAAGAGCATGCATTTCACTTTTTTGCAATCTGGCATTAGCAGAACACGTTTTTGGCTCTATTAGAACTACGGTAACGAATTTGGAGAATTCAGTTTGAGGAATTGCAAGTAAGTTTTCAATTTTTGTAGTATATATCAATCAATTCATAATAAATTCAGGTCTTGCATTTATATTATGTAGACAACACAAGATCAAAAATTGAGGCAGAAGTAGGACACATTCTTGAAGTCAAAAGATAATTTCCGAGCATCGGGGCAATCCAATTCAATTCAATTCTCTTCTATTCTATTGTGAAGGATTATGTTCGGTTTCAGTTATCTGCAGTTAGTCCCGATGTCAGAGAGCCCTCTCTATTTCGGTTCGAGTTCCATCTGGATTTGTCTTACAAAATATAATATCTTGAATTGATTTCCGAGAGCACATACATTTTATCTTCGTACTCTTAATGTATTTTAACAAGGCTACGTTTTTTTTCACTCTAGCGAATTTGAATAGTCAGGAACAGGCGGTTTAGTCATTCTGTTTTCGTGCGAAATCTATTTCTAGATTCATATGCCAGTGTGCAGTGTTGCGGAAGCATACTCTTTCCAATTGCCCACTATATAATAAAAAAACTAAAAGATCGTTCTTAGGGGTATTTGTATTAATCTTGAGGAAACAAGGCTTTAATATATGAGTCACAGTTTTAACCTTACAGAATCGATGCTGCGTAGTACAATGCTTGTATGGTAAACAAATATATAAGCATTAGCCTGAATATTGTTACATGTGATTACGTTTACAATATATTTGTAGGTTTACAAACAATCTCAGTTTTTCATACTATTTAATATACTAATTTTTTATAACTTCTTTCAGGTAAATACACAATATGTGTCACTTATGTATAACGATGAACCTCTTCCGTGACTTATCATCAGTAACGCAAAACGCATATGACTATTCTTTGGCTAGCGTGCGTTCAGAGCCGTCGTTTAGCACTCACAACGGAGAATCAGGATTACATGGTGGTATGGCAGTTGCAACAGATTTTTTTCCATCCTACCACCATGGGCATCTCAATCATGCTCATATGCATCATATTGAACATAACAATCAGAAGTATTCGCAGCCTAGCTATGGCTGCTCCCATACGACTCTTGAGCCTCACAATGGGACACTGCCTAGTATTCGTGTGCTGGATGTATGGGGCCATAATTTCAATGAAGGCAGGCAATTAGTCCGAAAATTGCTTCCAGATACCCGTTTTGTTGCCATAGACACAGAATTCCCCGGTGCTGTCGCGGAGTTATTCGGTGACTTTGCCAGTAACTATGATGTGGCTTATAATACTATCAAAGTAAATGTAGATATGCTGAAGCCCATACAGATCGGATTTAGTTTTTTCAATAAAAATGGAAAATGCATCGACCAAATTTCTACTGTGCAGTTTAACTTAAAATGGGATGTGAATTTCGAGATACACGCAGCTGATTCTATTCAACTGTTGAACAAATGTGGTGTTGATTTCAACAAGTTAACATATCACGGCATTGAACCACATATGTTTGCAGAAACTCTCCGTACAAGTGGTCTTATATTTAATGATGAAATAACATGGGTTGGGTTCCATAGGTAAGTTGTTAAATTTATTCACGGTTAAGCGCTTACGATTTTGCGTACATGATGAAGCTGTGCACAAATTGGCCTTGCATGCCTGATGCGTATGAAGATTTTCAATGTCAAATGCAAATTTATTTTCCGAGGATTGTCGATGTCAAATCGATGATGAACGAGTACAAGCTCTTTAAAGGTGGATTGCAGAAATTAGCGGACGCATTAGGAGTGCCAAGATTCGGTGAAAAGCATCAAGCTGGTAGCGATGCTTTGCTTACTGGAGAAACTTTCTTTCGCTTTATTGAGGTAATTATAATTTTTTTATATTTCTTAGGAACATTGCAATGGAAAGCTAAAGCCAAGTTTGTTTAATCTTGTTTATGGATTAACTAATTTTCCCAATGGACTTGCAGCTGCTTTGCATAGGCGAAATACATAACGCACCCAGTTCGAAGTGGAGGAAGTGATACGATATAATTTGTCTGTATTAAATAATGCTGCTGTTCATAGTGCAGATCATTCTGGTCTTCTTTCAATGGAGATGGGAGCAGGTAAGTTGCGGATTTATTTATTATATTAAATTTGAAGAATGGTGTCTATTATGAATTAATTTGACAATTTAATTTCCATTAAATGGCAGTTCATTTGTATACAAAAGTAATGCCTTCTGCATTTTTAATCTGCAGGCAGATTCGATTGCTGCTTGATTTGTGAATTAAGGTAAAATAATTTATTTAAATTTCCGATTGTTACTTGTTTATAAACTAGGTTTAAAGTTGAACCTAGTTTTGTTAATTAAGTGCATTGATACGTTATCGTGTTTAAGGGTTCCGACGGTACTTCAATAAATAAAAGCCTGTGTACTCTATTTGCCTCCATGTTAAACATTTCTATAATTAAACGTGCATTGGTTGCGCGGGGGTGATAATAATTTTTATAATCAAAGTTGCGGTCTTGATATAAGCACCTGACCTATTAACTACTGACATGTCTAAACAGACTAAGAATTGTATTGTGTAGAAAAGGAAATTCCTCCAGTAGAGCAATTTCATTCTTATAGGAAACTCATCATGTACTGGCCAGAATTTGCTGCTGACAGGGTTCAAACCTGTGTACGTCTCCTTCTGAATCTGGGGCTCTTACCACTGACCCACCTCCCACACACTACAATACACACAATTTTAGTAATATACTTTACTAATGTATCTGGCTTGATCAATTTTTCCGAAACTAGTAACAAATTATTTCAGTTGTGACCAGAAGGATAAACCACAATTGTACACATTGAACTAACATCTGCCTTTGCTTGTGCACGAGAGTTATTAATAAGTTCAATTTATTCGTCAGAGTTTAATAAACCTGCTGGTATGCATTTCCTGAAACCATTCCTCAGAATATTGACTTTGCGCAGTTATGTTCGAAGTTTAGTTACACTTGCTTAACCAAATGTTTATAAATAAGTGTGCTAACTAGTACTAGTTTTGAATCCATTCCCGATTTTCGATCTAATGTGTTTCGATATTGAGCTCATGTCAATCCATAGCAGATTAATCATATTTTGTGGAATTACGAATTCATCATAAAAAAGGCATTTTATAATTTGGGTACTTTTTTTCCTTTAATCTTTTAGATGTACGTACCAAAAGCGTTCAACAATGACGCTCATGACGATGTATTTATGGCTGAAATAAGATCTGACAGTATATTCGAACCGATTGAGAATTCTCAGCCTAATTTTCACCACGAGATAGAGCACGCGCCATCGTCTGAGATCTTTATTGGTTTTGACGGGACAAATGATGATACTTTACACTCACCAACTAATCTAGTGATCGGTAATCGAATAGAGGAGCAAAGAAGATATCATCTCCTAGTCTTGCCAGCTGTTGAAACATTTCAATATGGCAGAGAAAACCCTACACTTCTTTAAATCAAGTTTGCATTTTCAAGTAAACACCACTCCCATGGTATTTAACCAATCGTCGAGCAACATAACAAAACTACCGCCAGCTGCAGATTTAAGCAATAATTGTTGCGCGGGTGGTGGTAGCAATTCTTTAAATCAAGTTTGCGTGCTTGAAGTAAACACCAATCCCATTGTATTTAACCAGTCATCGAACAACATAACAACAACATAACAGCGCAAACTTGATTTAAAGAATTGTTACCACCACCCGCGCAATCAATT
>JAQBSW010012007.1:0-18182 GCA_029291075.1 Eudiplozoon nipponicum | reverse complement strand
ATTAATGGGTCAGGTGTTTATAGGAGATACCATGACGGATTTCTCATTTCTACTCCAGCGAATTGTGTGAGAAAATGACCATTTAATTTAAATTGAATATTTTCATTGCACTAACTGGGGAGAAATTTTAGATGACTTGTAGGTATAGGGTATGATGCGTGGTTACTATCGGAGATCTTAAAGGGGAAATCGACGTGTTTTTCAGCAGCGTTGCTTGTAAATTGACTTTTGATGTCAAAACAACTCGTTTTTTATTCTAAATACACCGTATGATATCATTTTTTTACAACATTAAATTTATCGCGAACACCAATTATTAAATTAAATTTGTTTTATCCTAGGTTACTCCTTAATATCACACTCAAGTCGCTGGAATGGAGACGCACAGTCAGTTAGTAAATTCACCGCATGATATCCACATGTCCAACGCTGACATATCAAAATTACAAAAACTATTCCAAAAATACTGCTATATGTATATATATATATATATATATATATATATATATATATATATATATATATATATATATATCTGAGATATTTTGTTGACACTCGAAATAAAAAGTGAAGATTGAAAAATAACTTAAACTCATAAACGACTGAACTACGTATACCATCCATCTAACGCACTCTTTCAAAGGCGTGTTTCGGCTGAAATCGACAGATGACGACCAAAATATGATAATATATCGAAAGCGGCGATGGACCTCAGCACTGTTCCTTTTTTCCAAGATAGAAATTTAAAAGGGAACGCAATTTCTCAAATATTTCTTCTAAGAATAAAAGAAATAAGGAATTCTCGAATGTCCAATATAAGATTGTTTGTTTAGACAACGAAAAGCCTGATTATCATAACTGTTAAAAGTTGGCATTTTGCAATCAAACAGTTCAGCATTGTTGAGATAAACAAATGGCATAATTGCTCAGTACTCTAGTAGGCTTGACAGAGGGATTAATTAAAAAGCGAATTTAAGAGCCTATTGGATTAAACAACGCTGATAAATAGGTGGACACATATGCATTATCTGAACAAGTATTTTAATAATATCACATTCCAAATCAGGCGGATTTTCGGTTTCTTTTCAAGGCAAAACATGAAACAATCTTGCTCATTGTGGAACCATTTTTTATCCAACACTCCTAGCAACAGCGAAATAAACAAATCAAGCAAGCACACTATTCAACAGAAAACAGGTTACTTTTTGTGCTTGTGTGTGAATCAACATACGCGTTTCACGCTTCCGGTATTTTGTGGTATAATGCATGTTTTTAAACACTATTAATCCCATTTGCTGTCCAAAAAGGTTAATTGTACAAAGTACCAAATATTACACTTGAGTTGGGTTCTGACCTAAAGAAAATTAATTATTTAATCCTGATATAATTACCTAATTTATAATAAACTCAATCCGATAGATTTCTCATATCAAAGTTTATATATATATATATATATATATATATATATATATATATATATATATATATATATATACGTGCCTATGAATAAGTACTTATATATAAAGAGAGATTCAGAGATTTATATTTGTGTATATCATTAATTATCAGTACTAAGAAAAACGACAATTGTATTGAATATCGTATATATATTTGTGTATATTCTTGCAATGATCTTGACAAAGGAATTTCGAATTTGCCACTAAAACCTTTATTCACATTGTTTAAATCAAGTTTGCGAACTTGAAGTAAACATCAATCCAAATTTATCTAACCAGTCGTCGAACAAAATAGCGAAACTGGTTAAAAACTAACTGTTTGCAGCTTTCGCCGCAAATAAATATATTGGCAATACAATTAAATAATAATTCATTGCGCGCGTGGTGGTAACAATTCTTTAATTCAAGTTTGTGAGCTTGAAGGAAACACCAATACCATATCTAATTTTGTTTTCTATATATATGCAATGCGGTTTGATCCTCACTAGTTAGTTTTTCGTCGTACTCTTAAGATGATCATGGAAGGTCAAAACGCGTGAGAGCGTGCAACTAGAGGTAGTTCTGCAATGTTGCTGGTAGACTGGTTAAAATCAATGGGATTGGTATTTATCAAGATCGCAATTTGATGGATCCTATCGAACAAAAATGCAAAAATATACACATTTCCTTGTATATATACATATATATATATATATATATATATATATATATATATATATATATATATATATATATATAATGAGTTAGCTTTCAATTTGCATTGTCGAAGATTTGTATGAAGTTAGCTTCCCCACGGCAGGTTTACACATTTATATAGGAGGATGTATCGTCCTATTTTCCAACATTCCTCACCCAAATGTATAGTGGATAAAAGGCCTAATACCGGCTCCTATTGATGAGTCGCCAGTAAGCACGAAACGATTGTGCACGAGACTATACATTCCGTTCATGCTGCCTTTGTTTATCCTTCTGGTCATAGTTTAACTGATTTGTTACTAGGTGCGCAACACCGTATACACAATTATAAATAGATCTGTTATAAACGAGGCTACCACATTTGCTAAATTATGGTGGTGTGAGCAATGCACTGTGTGTTATAGGAAGCCAAATGATGATACCAGAAATGAGGTACTGAAACTTCGCCAGACAACCAAAAGTAGATCGAATCTCATTTCCAGTGGTTAGTACCGATGATGTAGTAGCCTCCGGAGTCAGTGGACGAATCAGCACCCAGCTACAAAAAGGCCGAAATCCACGCGTACTTCGAAATAAGATTAAATCGGATCTTTGCGGAACTGAGAGTGCAAATGAACCACCCACGAAAGAAAATTTCGTATACGTTATATGCGATTAGTTCATGTGTGCGTTAATAAAGCTCACTGGCTAGAAGAAGCAACTTAACAATTTATTAAAGCTTCAAACTCTTGCTTATTATCCGGTATTGTTCGACAAGAATAATCTTAATAATTATAACAGGATGTAGAAAGATACTGGATGTTTGTGTGCGTGAAATAATAACATAATTACATAGGCAAATGTCTCGTCTAATCAGTGTGCGCCAATTGATGTTATATTAATGTTTACTCGATACTCATCGTAAGGTATCGGAACTTCGTGACACGTAGATCTAAACGTGGAATGATATAATGATTTCTATCTGCATAGGTTTATGGAAAACTATTGGTATGCTTGTGCATTTATTAGACGAATACTATAATTATTTAATAGTAAGTCGCATTTATGTTTATATAAGGATTATATGTCGAAGAATTTAGTTACTCCGGCTGCTTTATTGTACAGCCTGTGTTACAATTTGTGTGACGATGGAACGATCTCTGAGGATGAATTTAGAATCTGTAATTCTTTAAACAAGCCCAACGCATAAGATTCTCTCTTGAAAAAATTGCAATACAATATCCAAAGGAAACTGCGCTGAAACAAAGACGCTTTGTTGTTCAAAGCAAAATAAAAATAATAATGCAACGTTCAGACGTTTTCCATGGTCCTCATAAAAACACGACAATCAAAGTGTTAGTCATTATGAAGACCAATTAGTTAAAAAACACGAGTGCTCGATTAAACTTTGAATCTTGGTTCGAACATTAGCAATAATTATCAATAATTAAATTAAACGAGTTTTATTAAAACGTGTTCAATTTGACATATTTCCGTAAAATTAGCTTTTTTTGCTATTTTTTATAATGAGTTATAATGAAAATTATTTTCTATTTTACTCACAATATTCATATTCGACTGGATACAATATATTTATTGCACTTTCCGGTTAATTCGGATTGTAGATTGAAATTGTTGATTACGTATGCTGAGTTGGCACATGTTTGTTTTTTACATCGTTTTCAGCTGTAGCTTATGAATATAATTTGCGCCGATGTATGTCACAAGCAGAAATGCAAAAATTACAGACTGAGATTTTGATTTTATATGCAATTTTGCAGCTCTTGCGATTATTGTTGAATATATTGCTTTGGGTAATATTTTATTTAAAAAATTATTATTACTTATATTATAAAATTATTGTTCCATGTTTTATTCTGGTCAATAATGTTTTATGTTCTTTATTTTCTACCACACGTAAGTTTCATCATGTGTAATTGTTCGATTTAACGAAAGAGAATTAGAGACTCGTCTGCCATATTCACGTTTCTACTAATCGAACTAATATTTAAATGAATGATTTCCTCATTACCACGAAATGTGACAACTGTTGTCAATCGAGGCCAGAGTGTATGGATTTGCTGGAGTAGCAAGTGTTCAAAACTCACTGCAGCTCTCAATATTGTTGAAACTTAGCTTATCTCGAAAACTCTTGTGTTGGTACCCTTTACCGGGTCATTATTTCAACACCAACAATATTGTTACCGTTTACAGGCTCGGTATGTATTATAGCCAGTGAGTTGTCTCTGGAATCATATTGAATAAAAATTTATTTGAAATTAACTCCATATCTGCTTCAATACACATACGTTTAGGAGGTTGTACCACCTAAATGCTCCGCAATTGTTGACCAAATATTTAGAGGGTATATGGAGTAGTATAGGCCCCTATCGATGAGTTATCATTAAGCACGAAACGATTGTGCACTTGGTATTATACCTTTCGTTCTTGATGAATTTTGCATATATATATATATTTCTTCGTTCACTTACCTTATCCTGTAGTTTTCCTGGCTTTATTTGTTCTATTTGATCACATTTCAGTTTTGCTTTATTAAAAGATTAATTTTTGTCATTCTTATCTGTGTGTTGGCTTAATTGGAGACCTTATTCGTCAGCTAAAGAAACCATAAAAGTCAATGCGTGACGTGGTGAAAACTGTCAGATTGGCACGCAGATTGTAAATTGTACAAATCGAATTACATAAAACGCCTTAATCGGTTTTTAGCTAAAACTAGACACAAAGACAATTCCAAGCACACTTGGTCAATTCATGGTTCACCAAAATGGTTTTGGTTGAAATTCGTGACTAACGCCCTTCTTGGCAATTGCCCATAAACCAAAAATTTATTTTACTATATAAGCGCACATTAAGCATGTTTTATGCATTATTTCACGACCTGTACCAAAATTTGGCATTCTGAATTGAATAAATTGTCAAACTTTGAAAATAAACTCATAGCAAATGTAACATTAAAGCAAATCAAATGACGCGTCCAAGTGCACGAAATTAACTGCTATCCAGTTACCTGTCTACATCGTGTAAACTGAGTGCTGTCCAATCATCTTACTAAATTTAATACCAATACGACAATAGTTGCATTTACCAGGAATCTAGGTGTGAAAGCTGAGAACATAAAACATATAGTTAAATAAGCCCCAAAATATAGGCAATAGTACAAGGCGACTGGATGAAGTTCTGAAATTTTCGCTCTTTCAAATAAAGCCTAAACAAGTTATAATTAAGAAAACAAAATTCATAGATATGGAGACTCTGGATCTAGGCAAAATGAGTTCGACTCTTCTTCGCAGCAGTTCTGGTTACTGTGAATAAGTCGCCCTGGTGGAACAAAATTGTGAACTAGCAGATGTACTTTATTTGCTGCCCTACCTTATGCTAACATTAAAAAAAGCATGTTATGCTTAATTAAATCATTATGGTTCTTTCAATTTTATACTGCCGTTTAATTGGCAAGATGTCTTCTGGAAATGACACCAACGTTTGTCAAAATTAAGCGAAAGTTAGACGCGCATACATTATATAGAACTTGAAACTGCATGCAACTGTTCTACGCAAATTACATCAAATTATCGATAATTTCAATCCTGTCCAAAGAAAACCTGACTCAAAATCAGAAGTATGACACAGAAAATGCTAATGACAAAAGTTGAAAACGTATATTTAACTCTTTTAAAGCTATTTTCAATGAATGCTGAGTTTCATAAATAGAAATTCTAATCATGATTATAGTGTCTGAGTTTCGAAAATAAAATAATAAAAAATCAGCCTATTATTTCCTGATAACCGTGTATTATCAACATGTTTGCTAATTAGGAAGTAAAAACATGAGCTTTTTATTTGTTCTAAGCTTGCTATTCCGATTTAATATTTTAAATTTCACCATCCGTGCTCGTTTAACTGTATAACGTAGAAATGTTATAAATTTGTAAACTTGACGACCGACGAGTACAAGCAAGTCAGTCCGGGAATGGTAACATGAAATTTTCCGAGTCCAGAGGTACACAGCCATCATCCCGTTTCATGTGATGCCTCGAGTTTGGTCTAACTGCACAATAACTTTTATTGTTAAATGTGTTTGATGGAATGAGAGAAAGCATGCCAGACGCGAAGGGCAAATTTTGGCTGCTGAACGAGACTTTTGCTACTGGCATCTAGGCAGTGCTCATGAGCCTTGGTTGGCAGACTATCTAAGTAAAGGAAAGGCTTGTGGTTATATGACAGTGAAAAAATAGTCACTTTTTGCTCTTGTGTAGCTGTCTTTGATGATGACAAATAGAAGATTAAAATTTTCTAGATATTTATTTTATGCATATATTTCCTTAAAGTGTTCGAAGTCTCCATGAGGAAGATCACCAGCTATGTTAAAAATGAACAGTGAACAAAATTTACGATTTCCACGAATATCGAACTCAGTTAATATAAAGTGCACTGTTGTATTGACTCAAATTCGTCACCAAGGACCATTTAAATTTGTAAAATGCCACTTATTCGAAAGATATTTGTGTATAATAATATATTAATTGGCATTTATATTTATAATTATAAAATAATAAATGGAGATAGGATGAGAAATAGGAAGATAGATAAATAGATGAATATCTATTTAATTATATAGATAGATAGATTGATTTTTTTTTTAAATCGAAGGCCTTACTTGTTTATTTTTAAAATTATTTACATAAGTAATTATATAAAGAAAATAGACTGATATGTAACATGTTACATAATTAGTCATGTACTTTGGTATTTGTTATTGTTTGACTAATAAAAATTATTTCCAATAGAACCAGACGGATATACAAACCCAGCAAAATCGAAACGCACGTGTACATGAGATTATAACTTTCGTTCATGCTGACTTTCGTAGATCCTTGTGGTCCTATTTTAGCTAATTTTTGCTTGGTTTTCAATACCTAATACACAATTGCATGTACATTATTTCTCCACAAAGAACAATATATAGATCGTTACCGAGTTGCTGGAATCTAAGTGAAATTCTTGTTAGAAATAACTATTTAGATCAGAATCTGGTTGTCTACTTGTGTAACCCCGATTTAAAGCATGCCTGGAATTTATCAATTTGGTAAATTTGGCGACAAAAAAGGATCTGAAGTTCTTATTGGCTAATTAAACACATTTCTAATGCAAATGTTTTGGTCAACATTCAGCATTTTTCGTTCAGAAATTCTTTCAGATAAACTGATAAATACTGCAATGGTGATTTTTAAGATGCTTAGAAATAAACGTAAGGCGTAATTCAGTCTTCATGTTTAAAATTATTTATTTTGTGAATAAACGAAAAAATCATTTTTTAGTCAAAAGGAATGCGTCTGCAAACGGTACAATGCAAATAGAGCTTAGCTTGATTAAATTTGCATTTTGGTATGTTTGGCTAGCTAAAATATGTGCAAAAAATTAAGAAAAGGTTTTGATACATTGCACAGTTTGCGTCAAAGAACTTCGCTGAATTCGCAAGAGAAGAGAATAATTAATAATAGGAATGAAGTTCAACATCCCATATTAATCCGCAATCTTGCATAGAATAAATGTGATAACTACTCAATGCATTTAACTAGAGAAACAAGATCATGCAAACTTATATTTTTAATTCTGGAGTTGTATAATTTCAATTTGATGTACCTGGCAATTTATTTAGATTTATGTCGGGAACAGGTGATTACGAAGGAGATTTTGAATACGTCATCGCATTTAACTTGCTCTATTTTGGTGCTGGTATGCAAATGATTATATAAAATTAGATTTGTGCTTATTTCAACACAGATAATCGGATTTAAATAAAGTTTACCGCCGCCCACGCACTAACTGGTAGCTTACTTGAATAAGTGATATTATTGCGGCGAAATAGGAAAAGTGTTACGATCGTGAATACATAAAAATTTGGCAGTTAAAATTCCAATAAAAAACGTACGTGAGACTGCTATACGAAGGGTCATTTCCTTCGGCTTTTAAATGGTATATTTTCCTTGTGTTTTGATCTCTTTAAATTCTGTTTTTCGTGTTACCCTTATAACCAAGGAAGTTTGACACGCCTCAGTGCGTGTAACTGACAGTTTTAAACGAATGTTTGGCGATTGTTTCAAACTCCGAAACATATGCTTCAATATTTAGCAGGGTCTTGAATGTTTACAGTTGAATATCAAATAGCCATTAATTATAAATATTGTTTAAAAGAGCCATTTAATTAACTGGATCATGCTATTTTTAAAACTGAACAATCAATCCGTTTAATTCCGAACCGCTCAAAAAACTTGTGTTCTTAGCTTTCTGTTTTGATTTCAGTCGATTTTAGTGGTTAAAAGGAAGCCAACTTAAACTGGATATTCAATTCAGCGAACTTTTAATTAAGCTTTTTAAAATACAGCCTAATAATATTTGTTTCCCATTTCGCAACCTGCGCAAAATAACTGGTTCATTTGCATAAATCTGGCTGCAATTTGTTTATCCATAAAGCTTCGTATGTGGCTAGCTCCCTTTTGTTATTGCATTTAGTAATTATTTTAAATGCTACATCTGGAGAACATACGTGTGATGTTTCGACGATGTGTTGCGCAACTGCAGACGTGAATTCACCATTTGATTTAAAACAGGCCTTTAAGTTACAATGTTCTCTCTTTCGAGTAATTAACCGTCTGGTCGATCGGCCTACGTAAGTTAATCGACAACTTGCGCATGTATATTGCTAAAAAATATTTGATGACGACATTAACGGCTGTTTCTCTCTGATTGCTGGTAAAGACAATTGTGTTACCCTAAATAACGCTCGTAGCTTAGCTGCATTAAATGTTCCTGTTAATGCCGCTTCAACTTTCTTTTGTGCCATTCGGTAAACTTCATCCCCCTTAAATGGTATGTTCAGGTAGACTGTTTTCTTTTCTGGTCCGTAATACGTCTGTTTCTGGTTTATTCCCCTTTTAATAATTGATTCAATTAATTGTCTGGGATAGCCATTAGACATTAAATCGTTAATTGCTTTATTATATTTGTTTTCTTTTGAATCTTGACTAACCAGCCTATTAATTCTGGAAAAGCAGTCACGAACTGTTGATAATTTATATTGAAACGACACGAAACTGCTGTAATGCAAATACTGTGCAGACCAGGTTGGCTTATGTTAAATTGTTCTGTTTAATATACCACTTGTTTCTTTCTATAATAGTACATCTAGGAAAACAGACGATCATCTTTCTCGTGCTCTGACGTGAAGCCGATATTCTTTTTTTCTTTGTTGAAACTTTGAAGCAGTGTTCGTGATTGCGACCTGGTCTTAAGGACAAGAAAGATATCATCCACGTACTGTATATATTGAGCAAATTCACTTGTGCCACACTTTAATGATTTGTTCTCTAAATGCCAAAGAAAATCTCAACCAACACTGGAGATAAGTGGCTCCCCATCGCCACACCATCAGTCTGTTTATAGATGCTTCCATTAAAACAAAACTGTATATCTTTCGTGCATAACAAGATAAACTTACGTAGAGTTGGGCTATAATGCCAATGGTTTCATCAAGTGGAACATTTCTAAACAAAGACGTAACATCAAATAGATATCATAATCTTGTTTTTTAACATTTAAATCTTGAATTTTGCTTACAAACTCAAACGAATCGGCAACCGAATGATTACCTAGTAGTTTACGTAATGGTTCAAGTTTATGAACTAGCCATTTAGCTATTGCATGAAACGGAGAATATACCATTGATAAAATTGGCCTCATAGGACAACCGTTTTTGTGTGTTTTTGGTAATCCATGGATTTTTGGCGTAGATGCTCCAACGGGTTTGAGCTTCTGGGCAGTGGCCCTATCAATTAAACTGACATCTGTTAAGATCTTAATTTCATTTATTACTTTGCGCTCCACTTTGTCTATTTCATCTGATTTATCGTCTAGACGCGTGAATTTTGATTTGTTATTCAACACGTTTTTCGCCTTTTGTAAATAGTCAGATTTGTCCATTATAACAAGACTCTTGCCTTTATCAGCGCGTAGTATTTTGATGTCTGCATTTCTGCTGATACCTTAAAGCGCATTTAGATGTTGCTTTGGCAAAGCATGCTGTTCTGCGCATTTAGACGATTTCAAATGTGAAGTCTGTGACATCCATGCCGGAGTTTAAGTTTCTGTAGCTATCTATGCAGTTCATCTATTTAACATTTAACACAGATTAACAGTTTTCCAAAAAATGCCCAAGACCGATAAATTTAGATTATATCTGAATTTCGAATGAATATTAAAAAAGCGTGTCCCTTTATAAAGAAAATTCTTGAAATACTTATATTCAACAAATTCCATAAAACCATCTTCAGTTCGGAACAAAAATACTACGACATTAATTACCGAAATATTCTTGCCTGCCGCAACTATCATACAACCGTTTTCATTGGTACTAAAATGACATATGCCTCCAGAAATACGTATTTCACTGGTTTGTTTGATAAAACTGAAGAATATGGCTGCCATAGGCCGAGGAAATATTTTGAAGAAACAAAACGACTGAAATTCATATTTAAACTAACATTGTTTGCGCGGGCGATCATAACAATTATTTCAATCAGGGTTGCCATCCTAATACAAGTACCTACTCATTATGTACATACATTAGTCAAAGTAAACTAATTATTTTAAATTGTAGAAAAGGCAATTCATTCGATAGATCATTTTGGCTTTATTGCGAACTCATCTTGTACTGTCCAGAATTCGCCGTGGACAGGCCTCGAACCTGGGCTCGTCTATTTCGGAATTTAGTTCCCTAACCAATGAGCAAATCTGCCTAATATTCAATTTAATGCCACTTCCATATGTAGCTTGGTATCCATTCTATAATGACAGATTGGAAATGGTCAGTTAGAACTTCAGTTCTAAAGTGGTGCTATATAGGCTCCAACTGAAAATTTTGTGTATTTGCGGAAGTGTAACAAAATGGTAAGAGCATCAGATTCTGAAGCAAACGTAACCAGGTTTGAATGATCTAAGAATCAATAAACTTTACCTAACCAGTATTAAACATTCGTTAGTAATTGTGTTGTTAATCTACCAACAATCAAACTTAAAGTGAATGAACTTGAACTGCATTATATTACTTTGAACACGGTAACTCAAATCAATTTTTGAACTCAATATTTTGCGGTGTGTAAGCATTCAGGTTATCAATGCCGCGTTTTGCGTACGCGGGTAATAGCTGTACACGGGCAGTTACACAAAGATCCGATTTGTCACTATTTCCAATTTTGTTTTGTCTTTGATCGGGTTGACTCATTTTTACTTCAATTGGAAATGCGGTGTGATAGAACCGCATTTCCAATTGAAGTAAAAATGAGTCAACCCGATCAAAGACAAAACAAAATTGGAAATAGTGACAAATCGGATCTTTGTGTAACTGCCCGTGTACAGCTATTACCCGCGTACGCAAAACGCGGCATTGATAACTCAAATCAATTGATGATAACATTGTCTATGCAAAGTCTGCTAAAATGGCACAACTGCTTTCAGATAAGAATATTGTTTAATTTGAATTATTTACTGTTTTAATTGCAATAGAAATTAGACCATTCAATGAAATTCAGCATCTCGCAAATAAGTTAATCTGGAGAAATGTTATTTGTTTTAAAGTTGAAATAGGAGGAGCTATATTTCTGATGCGTCAGTTCGATTATATTGGTAAGATTTTACTACAATTAAATAATACAAATACGTACACTAGAATAATAAAGGTCCCTTAGATAGGTTACAATGAATCTAAAATAACTTACCAACAACATGATTGCCAGTGAAAAATTGGACCAACCTCATGGTAATACGATCACAAGAAGAGATACATTTGCTCCCAGACTGTATAGTTTAGCTTACGTGCATTAATTATGTAAGCCAATAAGAAATCCTTTTAATATCCAGCATACATCAACATATAAAATTTATAAGTTTCTATGTCACAAAATTAGATAATAACTTTACCTTTTAGATTATGCATTAATGAGTTGTTATCATTTGGTTAAATCGTTGTTAGATATGTACAAACTGAAATTTATAGAATAACAAGCTTAAGATGTGCTATGCTTGAACACAAATATACCGATATCCAAAGCCCTTGGTAATTTCAAGGTTTTCCGTTGATCATCAGATAATATAAGAAAGAAATAAAACGACAATTTGGTAAATTAAATACTGTTAAATACTGTTTGTTGCGAAGAGCTAATATATATGCAAGTATGTATTAGGTGTTGCGAACCTAGTAACAAATTAGTTCAGTTGTGACCAGAAGGATAAACAAAGAGCAGCATGAACGGAAAGTATAACCTCATGAACATTCGTTTCGTGCTTACTGGCGACTCATCAGTAGGAGCCGGTATTACGCCCTTTAACCACTATATATTTGGGTGAGAAATATGGGATAATAGAGCGGTGCAATAACTTGGTTGGTTTTCTGCCGTTTTAAGGCAGATATTTCATACAATCTTAAATGGGGTGTAGACGTGAGTTGGTAACAAAATGTAGAATTAAACAATAATTTATTGCGCGGGTGGTGGTAACAATTATTTAAATCAAGTTTGCGAACTTGAAGTAAACACCAATCCCATTTTATTTAACCAGTCGTCGAAAAACATACGTCAGTTTGGCTAATGCTTTAATTAGATACTGTTTTTTTGGCGGAGAACTAATATTCAGACAATTGTGTATTTTGTGTTGTGCACCTGATTACAAATTAGTTCAATTATGACCAAAGGATAATTCAAAGGCAGCATGAACGGGAAGTATAAACTCGTGCACATTTTCTGAACACCGGTTACTCCAATGTATCCATACATAATGGCTTTCAACAATATCAGTTATCACATTTCGCGATAATCATGACATCATTCAATTAAATATATAACAGTTAGATACTGTTTGTGACGGAGAACTACATAATTGCATATATATTAGCTCTTCGCAACAAACAGTATTTAATTTTAATATATTGAATTGAATGATGTCATGCTTACCGCGAAATGTGATAACTGATATCGATCAAGGCCAGAGTGTATGGATTTACTGGAACAACAGGCGTTCAGAAATTGTTGTAATACTCACTTTTAGTGAACTTTAGCAAAACCTGATATCCATCACGTTGGAATCATGTACCGACTCGGAAACCATAGTGTTAGTACCATGAACCTTGTCGGTACAATAATGTTGTTATCAGTTACTAACACAATAGCCATAGTGTTAATATCCTTTACAGACTCGGTATATATATTATATTGTGTGAGTTAGCGATGAAGTCGCATTGTCGTAGACTTTATATGATGTTAGATACACTATTGCAGGTATACACAGTCCTCTCGGAGATTGAACCGTCCTATTATTCCACATTCTACGACCAAATATATAGTGGTTAAAGGGCGTAATACCGGCTCCTACCGAGGAGTCGCCATTAAGCACGAAACGAATGTGCATGAGATTATACTTTCCGTTCATGCTTCCTTTGGTTTATCCTTCTGGTCACAACTTAACTAATTTGTTACTAGGTTCGCAACACGTAATACATACTTGCATATTAAATACTGTTTTTTTGCGAAGAACTAATATATATGCAAGCATGTATTAGGTGTTGCGAACCTAGTAACAAATTATTTCAGTGTTGACCAGAAGGATAAACCAAAGGCAGCATGAACGGAACGTATAAACTCATGCACATTTGTTTCGTGCTTACTGGTGACTCATCAGTAGGAGCCGGAAATACACCCTTTAACCACTATATATTTGGTCGAAGAATGTCCTACTACCCCACATTCTTCGACCAAATATATAGTGGTTAAAGGGCGTAATACCGGCTCCTTCTGATGAGTCGCCAGTAAGCACGAAACGAATATGCATGAGATTATACTTTCTGTTCAGGCTGCCTTTGGTTTATCCTTCTGGTCAAAACTGAACCAATTTGGTAAATTATCTAACTGATAAATGTATTAATTAAATCAAGCTTGCGATCTTGATATAAAAACCTGCTCTTTTATGTACATACATTTGTATATATTTCTCCTTCTCTCCTTCTGTCACTTTTCCCTACATATATTCAAGAGCTATATGGTCAATTTTATTCTTCCTTATTTCATAAGTAAACGTCGAAATGTGGCATCATGCTCTAGCAGTATTGTATAACAAATTTAATTTAAATTTTTCTCTAGTTATTCATGAATTATTTACATAGAATATTTGTCAGTAAAACATTTTTATACTGGTATGGATTTTATGGAAACCGAATATGTATTCTAAGTACTAACGTGCTTGTCTATAAAAAATTACAGCAAAAACAGCGAAGAGTCATCGAGTTTTCAGACGAAAATAAATGTTCGCTAATTTCATCTGAGAGATACAACACAAATATGAGGCACGGATGAGAGTTATTCATGCGCGTAAACTTTTAGTAATTGGAGTTATCGAGGATGCAAGTGTTTTAGTGTGCGTGTTATTGTATGCATCTGTGCCCGCTTCGTGTTGGTTCTTGAGTTTGCGAATTAGTGTTTATGTGTTGACAAAATATAATTTAATTAGGCCGACTTAACATACAAATGTTTATATTACTCATCAAAAAATTGTAACTTTTACCATTTAAACACATATTTATTCAGGTCAGAATCGACCATTTTTACATCCACACAGCTGACGTTAAAAAAATAGTAAAAATGTCACTAACATTAAAAAAATATTAAAGTCCTTACCAATTTTCATTTCTACTTAAAAGCTGTTTCATGAGATAAAGACGGGCTCTCCCGAGTGTCAGAACCGTATAAAATGAGTAACAATGTCTAAATAGAGCTGGAGTCAAATGTGAACAAAATTTCCGTATTGTTAATCAATACCTATTACAATTTCCGTGTAATTTCATGTTTAGCCATTTTAATGCATTTTTAATTTTAATTGTGAAATAAATCGTGTATTGAAGTATGAATTTATTTTAAAACAGGTGTACATAATGGACTTAAAGTAGGCCATCCCATCGTCAGAACGCGACTCGAATGCAAAATCTTGTACTTTGTATAGTGAAATTTAAAAATCAATGGGGATTTAATTATACGAACATTGGTTGCGTGGACGGTGATAAAATTTACTTTAATCAAGGTTGCGATCTTGATAACATACATGACCAATTTTGTACATACATTTGTCAGTGTAGTGTAGAACAGGCAATTCATTCAGAAGGCCGGTTTCTTCCTTATCTGGAACTCATCGCGTACGGTCCGGAATTTTCAGCAGACAGGGTTTGAACCTGTGCACGTCTGCTTCTGCATCCTTTGCTCCAACAAATAAGCCATCCTGCCGCACAATACACACAGTTTTTAATTTTAAACTAATTAATGTTTCTTAGTTAGCATTTCCTTTATAAGGAACCGATATGACATCCCTTTCGACTTAAAGTTCCAACTAACATTTCCCAATCTGTCGTTATAGAACAGACACTACTATAAAGGAAAGACTAACCAATAAACTTTAGTTAGTATATAACTGGTAATTGCGTGTAGTGTGCGGCAGGATGGCTCATTGGAAGAGCAGACATGCCCAGGTTCGAGAGCTGTCAACTGCAAATTCTGGGCAGCATGTGATGAGTTCCTAATAAAAATGAAACCTGTCTATTAGATGAATTGCCATTTCTACACTATATAATACCTAGTTTCATATTAACAAATGTAAGTACATAATCGATCAGGTGCAATGGGGATATAGTTGGAATTAATACCCACATTGTACAATGACAAACAGATCAAGAGCTTAAATTAAATGCAGGCATAACCTTCATTATTTTGTTTCGAATTCCGTTTTTTAAACTCCGAAATAAATCAAAGTATGGTGCAACAATTTGAAAGGAAATTGTTTAAATCAAGTTTGTTAGGTGGAAGTACACACCAATCCCATTTTATTTAACCAGTCGTCGAGATACATAGCAAAAACTATCGTCAGTATAAATTGAACAAATATTTATCATCTGCGGGTTGGGCTCGGTTTTAATTCTTTTTTTGTCGTCTTTTATAATTCATGCTTATTTCATTAAAACTTTCCTGATACTTTATTTCTGAAATAATTGTTTTTATCACAGCTGTTACTTATCCGTGTAATTTATAATAACCGAATTTCTTTATTCTGTAGTGTGTAATTTAAGTTTCCTTTAGTTGCAAAAATTATTCGGATAATTACTTAAAGTCAGTTAATTCAGAACAGCAAGATTTTGGCAATAAAATAATCAAGCTTTTTTTACAGTTAAATACTGTTTGTTGCGAAGAGCTAATATATATGCAAGTATGTATTAGGTTTTGCGAACCTAGTAACAAATTAGTTCAGTTGTGACCAGAAGGATAAACCAAAGGCAGCATGAACGGAAAGTATAATCTCATGCACATTCGTTTCGTGCTTACTGGCGACTCATCAGTAGGACCCGGTATTACGCCCTTTAACCACTATATATTCGGTAGAAGAATGTGGAATAATAGGACGGTACAATCTCCTAGACGAATGTGTAAACCTGTAATAGTGAAGCTAACATAATCTGAAGTCAACGACAATACGACTTCAATGCTAACTCACACTATATAATATATATACCGAGTCTGTAAAGGATGCTAACACTATGGCCATTGTGTTAGTAACTGATACCTTTTTTGAAATCGATGAGTACCGGATACTAACACTATGGTTTCCGAGTCGGTACATGATACCAACCTGATGGATATAAATTTATGCTAAAGTTCACCCAAATTGAGAATTACAACAATTTCCGAACACCTGTTACTCCAGTTAAACCATACACTCTGGCCTTCATCGATATCAGTTATCACATTTCGCGGTAAGCATGACATCATTCAATTCAATATATTACAGTTAAATACTGTTTGTTGCGAAGACCTAATATATATGCAAGTATGTATTAGGTTTTGCGAACCTAGTAACAAATTAGTTCAGTTGTGACTGGAGTAACAGGTGTTCGGAAATTGTTGTAATTCTCAATTTGGGTGAACTTTAGCATAAATTTATATCCATCAGGTTGGTATCATGTACCGACTCGGAAACCATAGTGTTAGTATCCGGTACTCATCGATTTCAAAAAAGGTATCAGTTACTAACACAATAGCCATAGTGTTAGTATCCTTTACAGACTCGGTATATATATTATATAGTGTGAGTTAGCATTGAAGTCGTATTGTCGTTGACTTTAGATTATGTTAGCTTCACTATTACAGGTTTACACATTCGTCTAGGAGATTGTAGCGTCCTATTATTCCACATTCTTCTACCAAATATATAGTGGTTAAAGGGCGTAATACCGGCTCCTACTGATGAGTCGCCAGTAAGCACGAAACGAATGTGCATGAGATTATACTTTCCGTTCATGCTGCCTTTGGTTTATCCTTCTGGTCACAACTGAACTAATTTGTTACTAGGTTCGCAAAACCTTATACATACTTGCATATATATTAGTTCTTCGCAACAAACAGTATTTAACTGTAATATATTGAATTGAATGATGTCATGCTTACCGCGAAATGTGATAACTGATATCGATGAAGGCCAGAGTGTATGGTTTAACTGGAGTAACAGGTGTTCGGAAATTGTTGTAATTCTCAATTTGGGTGAACTTTAGCATAAATTTATATCCATCAGGTTGGTATCATGTACCGACTCGGAAACCATAGTGTTAGTATCCGGTACTCATCGATTTCAAAAAAGGTATCAGTTACTAACACAATAGCCATAGTGTTAGTATCCTTTACAGACTCGGTATATATATTATATAGTGTGAGTTAGCATTGAAGTCGTATTGTCGTTGACTTCAGATTATGTTAGCTTCACTATTACAGGTTTACACATTCGTCTAGGAGATTGTACCGTCCTATTATTCCACATTCTTCTACCAAATATATAGTGGTTAAAGGGCGTAATACCGGCTCCTACTGATGAGTCGCCAGTAAGCACGAAACGAATGTGCATGAGATTATACTTTCCGTTCATGCTGCCTTTGGTTTATCCTTCTGGTCACAACTG
>JAQBSW010012006.1:0-18197 GCA_029291075.1 Eudiplozoon nipponicum | reverse complement strand
TCATCAAGTACTGGCCAGAATTTGCCGTGGACAGGATACGAACCTGGGTACGTCTGCTTCGGAATCTGGTGCTCTAACCACTGAGCTATCCTGCTGCACACTACACTACACACAATTTTCAGTTATATACTAACTAATGTAACTTGGTCAGTCAATTTTTCCTTTAGGTGGAGCTCATATGGCATCCATTTAGACCCAAAGTTCCAACTAACCATGCCCAATCTGTCATTACTGAACAGACAACACATTACATGGGGAAATGGTATTGAAATGAACATTTATATAATTAAACGAATATTGGTTGCGCGGGTGGTGATAACAATTATTATAATCAAGGTTGCGGTCTTGATATAAACACCTGGCCCGTTAATTACTTACATATGTCAGTATAAACTAAGAATTGTATAGTGTAGAATTGCCTTTTCTACACTATACAATTCTTAGTTTATACTGACATATGTAAGTAATTAATGGGTCAGGTGTTTATATCAAGACCGCAACCTTGATTATAATAATCGTTAAGGATGTTGGTGGTGATGGCAATTATGTAAATCAAGGTTGTCAAGATGATACAAACCATATCGCATGATATACAACGTTTAGTTTATACAACCAAATATATATATGTGTGTGTGCAAAAGCCAAAAGTGACTAATGTTTCATTGCCATATACCCATAAATCGTTCATTGTTGTATGTGGACAGTAAAAATCACTAGGTCGCCCATTCCTAGCGAGGATGTTTTCTATTCGGTGTTTTCCTTTCCAACCAAGGCGGATGAGCACAAATGCCAGTGGCCAAAGTTTTCTTCAGCAGCCGAGACTTGCCCTTCGCGTCTAGCTCACTTGCTCTCATTCAGTCAATCACATTTAACAACAAAAGTTACTGCGCGTTTAGACCAAACTCGACGGTTCACATGAATCGGGATAATGGCTGTCTCCCTTTAGACCCGACAAGTTACATGCTACGATTCTAAGACTGATTAGCTTGTGGCGCGGATCTTCAGGACGGAATTCCTATGGGCAACCTAGTGTTCTTTTACAGTTCACATATAATCATGCACGACTTATGGTAATATGACAGTGAAACATTAGTCGCTTGCAAATATATATAATGGAATTGTGGTTTAAAGCAAGCACGCAATCTTTTTCATAATTATTTTTACACTGTTATCTTTCCATTTGATATTTAGTTTGTTGTTTTTCTAGTTGATAGTTTCTAAGTTAACGTGGTTTTTGATATGTGGTGATATATTTTTAAGTAGAAAAGCATTTCCGTAAAACTAAATTTATGTATTTCTAAAAAGCTTGCTTTAAATAAGATGAATTAATGTTATATGCATTTCTGCTATCGTACCAGTTGATTCATGAATCAAATAGTAACGAAAAAATTATCAGTACCCATATTTTCAAACCTAAAAGTGCATACTATCTTTCCAGATTGGCGTTTTTTGTTGGAAAAATGAAATTGAAATCGCATAGAAACTAATCAGGATGATAATATGCAAAAAGCTCGTCAAGTAATTTTAGGATATATATATATATATATATATATATATATATATAGTATATATATATATAGAATTTAATTCAAGTATTGCGAGACTATTTGGACGTCCTAAACAATTTCACAATACTGTGAATTTCGTTACCATTCGTGTATGCAATGGGCGATAGTGTCTTCGTTCTGGCGTTGAAGGTGCACAAAATATTTAACTCGACAGAAATGCGACTTTTAAATGATAGTCTGTATTTTTGATCTGTTTAACTTATATAGCATTATATTCATGAAATATAAATATCCATTTCTTGGTTGAATTACATAGATTCATTATCTTTTACATTCATCTGCAACCAATGCATTTGTACGTTCACGTAAAATTTAAGAAGTTAATCTTATAAAGCACATAATGGCTGATAGATTGCAGCATACACCATCAGACAAGATACTGTAGATTAATTGAAATCAAGCACACAATAACTGAAATAGAATCCGGAAAATTAAGACTTTGAAGCCTCTAACAGTGTATTAACATACAAAAAAGTATTATCGGCCTACTTTAAAAAATTGATGTGAGCATGAAGTGCGAACTTTCGTTTGTACAGGCAGGCAACATGTGGATTTTGCGAAAGGTTCTCGTATTAATAACCTCAAAAAGGACAATATCAAGCACCTATTAAGAGGAAGCGGAATTACGAAATTCTTGATGGTGGGAGATAACTAACTGGTCATAGGTTTGCCTACTGAGATTAATGAGGTTTTAACCAGGGTTTTCGAAACATATGAATTTAAAATTGCTTTAAGTTCGTGGTTAAGGTATATTAGTAAATTTAGGCGCAGATGGGAGAAAATATCTTCATTTTCTTACCCAATCCAGGACGATACTGACAATATTTAATACGCGATCTGTAAAGACGAAACGGTCTGGTAATTAACTTTCAATTCATATCGGCAATGCATCTAGATATATAACTAAAGCATTATAATTGAATTTAAGGACAGGCTTGGCACAATAAAAAAAGTTGCGCAATACAGGAAATGCAATTTATTTGTGAGACAGTTTAGACTTTATAAGACATCTCATCAGCAGAAGCGTAGACTAGCACAGATAGGAATCAAACCCATGGCCACATGATTTAAAGCAGTATATTCAGTCCCGTGGAGAAGAGCGTAATCCATATGCCAGTTAAACAAATGTTGTGAGTTGGATAACCGCGAGTGGCATTTTTGACTGAAAAAATAAGATTCCCAAATAAACAACTCCTGTATTGCAAATTCTACTTACATTTTTCCTATTATACAAGTTTATCACTACAAAAACAAAACTTATAATGGCTATATATATATATATATATATATATATATATATATATATATAAGGATTAAATTATTTTAGAGTATTATATACATTAGTTCATACAAGATGCCGGCAGTTTTAATACATTTATTACATTTATCAAACAAATACCAGAGAAAAAGACAAATCGGATGTTAGACGCGTTTTACGTAGGTGTAAAATTTAGGAAATGGTATCGCATTAAATGTACTGTGCAAATTTTTGTATTCGGCTGTTTATTCAGTTGGATTGCTAGTCCTTAAAAAGTAATGTCCGCCAAAAGGAAAATGCAATCTACTTACCTTCAGACTTTATAACCGTCCTTTCCAAACTTTCGTGTATTTACTGTTTTGCAAAACTTGCTCGAATACTCTTCAAAGACATGTTGCAATGTAAAACATTTTCGTTATTTTCAACGCATGACTTCATTAACTACTATCATTTAAAACTGCGTGTATTTTCAATTTCATTGGATATTTAAATATAGTATGATTTCTTGTCTCAGACGGCATAAATCATTTTCAATCTGGCCTCCTTTACAGGTACACATGAGAGCTATTCTAATCGAACACTTTCCGATTGATAATTCTACAAACTGTGAACAAAATTACAATAGAATCGGCCTAAATTAAGGACAATGGTTGGCGAGGACCTATTTTATGTTTATTTCTCCTATTCTATATAAGAGGATGGTCTTGCTGCCTATCAAAAGACCGCAAACTTGATTATAGTTTTTCATTTCACAATCCGCACAGTCAATAATTTCATAATCGAACAAAATGAACCAGTTTTAATCAAGAGCAACTGAAGTTGTAAACAGTTTAATGAACTGAATGTTCTGGTGTGTGCATGCTAACCCATTTCTGGGCAATTTATGCTATGAAAAAAATGATCGTTTCTAATAATTGCTTGTTTGTAGGATTTTATCTTTTTTAAAAGTTATGAAAATTATATTTTACGAATAATTTTTCCGGCCATACCATTTGGTCTTTTATTTTTAATTTTTGAAACGCTAGATAACTTTTAACTTTAAACTGCATTCGTATTCAAATTTACCATTTCCGTTGACGTTTATGCTGGTATTCTACAACTAATGATGCAAAAAATATTGGGTTTAAGCTCCACAAGCAACCTTTGTATTGTTTTTCAACTGATAAATTAATTTCCATTATTTCAAATACTGCATAATTAACCCTGCTGAATCTGTTTTCGGTAAAACTATGATTTTTTATTGCTATCTATCTCAATCAATGTAGTTTCTACATTTAGTCTGAAAAATCTCGGAAAATTTATCATGTGATGGAAACTTTCCACCTGCAGTTTTTTTACTACCACGTAGGCAGAAATCGAAAAAAGGAAGAAAGATTGCATATACCTCAATTTTCTTGTTATTATTTTTGTTTTACTGTACAATTCTGTTTGTGTGCTCTCATTGACATACATGGAACGGACAAGCTGAATTATTGTCCCTGCGTATTGTATTTTTGGCATGTTTGTCGGTTTTTTTCTTCTGTACACAGTAGTGTGGGCAATAGACGATAAGTTTAAAGAATTGTCCCACGGAACGAAAACTATCCCACTGGTTTTTACAAATAACACATATAACACTAATTTGGCATCTAGCAGAATTATATTATTAAATAATCTTTGATTTTGGTTCTTTTGCTGACGCAAATGCGAATCTAAAATTTGCATATTGTTTTGCTATAAGAAATAAATGCCTAAAAGATAATCACTTATATCATTCTTCCTTTTATAGCAAAAGCAGATAGCAATATTAGGGTTCAGGGAAAGTTTCTGTTAAGTTGGATTTTGTTACATGAAAATGTAACACATGAAATGATAGCTTGAGGATTTCAGAAGTTCATATCTAGTGTTAGCATTAAATAATTGACAACAGTAAATTTTACACCAGATATGCAATTAATGCAAGTAGCTTCAATATTTAGGATCACGTTATCTCATTAATGAATTGCCTATCCTACCCTACACAATTCATAGTTCATAATGACAAATGTATGTAAATTATGGGTCAGGTGTTCATACAAAGATCGCAAACCTCGGCAAAATAATTGTTATCACCTACCGTGCAACCAATTTTCATTTAATTGTATAATTGTTCAATTCAATACAAATGCTCCATGTAACGTGGTATCTGTTCTCTAATGACAGATTGGGGATGGTTAGTTGGAACTTCAGTTCAATAGGATGCTATAGAGACTCCACATAAAAGAAAGGCTAACCCAGAAACATTAATTAATATATGACTGTAAATTGTGTGTAGTGTGCCGCAGAGCGGCTCAATGGTTAGAGCAACAGATTGCGAAGCTGACGTGCTCAGGTTCGAGCACTGTTCGCGTCAAATTCTTGCCAGAACGTGATAAGTTCCCAATAAGGACGAAACCGGTCTACTGGATGAATTTCCCTTTCTATACTGTAAAATTCTTAGGTTGTAAAGGAAAATGTATGTACATTATTAGTGAGGTGTTTATATCAAGATCATAAACCGCATCAAAGTAATTGTTATCTCCGCCCGCGCAAAATTGTTCATTTAATTAAATAATTGTTTAGTTCATGTACCGTAGTATCTTTTATCCAATGACAGACTGAGGATGGTTAGTTGGAACTTTAGGGCTAAATGAATGCCATATAGGCTCTAACTTAAGGAAAGACTAACCAAGAATCATTAATAAGTATGTAACTGAATATTGTGTATAGTGTACGGCAGGGTGGCTCAGTGGTTAGAGCAGCAGATTCCGAAGCAGACGTTTCCAAGTTCGAGCGCTTTCTGTGGAAAATTCTGGTCAGTACGTGATGAGCTCCCAATGAGTACGAAACCAGTATACTGGATTAATTACCATTTCTACATTATATAATGCATAGTTTATCCTGGAAAGTGCTTATATCAAGATCGAAATCTTAATTTATATAATTGTTATCACCGTCCGAGAAATCAATCATTGTTTAATTGAAACATAGACAGTGTCAGTTTGAAGGCTTTCGCAATTGCATGAAAGTGATTATTGTTTTCCACGTTAAAGAAACCTTTAAGTGGATCATTTATTTCTACATCTTCCTCTTTTATCACGAACGTGTCACCAATATAGCTCAGATATAAATGGCATTATTTTTAAATAAGAGGATGTAATTCTTACTTTTCCGGATAATACATTTAAACACGAGCTAGCGGCCGCCCTAAATGGCTTCATATCGCCACTTCTTCAGATTTCTTTAATGTTGACCATTTAAGGAGAATTTACCATTCTAGTGCATCTATTGAGGAGAAGATTTAAATGAATTAGATACATACAGTCTGTGCAATTGTGTATTAGGTTTTGCGCACCTAGTAAAATAAATAGTTCATATATGACCAGAAGGATAAATCAAAGTCAGCATAAACGGAGAGTATAATCTTATGCACATTCGTTTCGTGCTTAATGGCAACTCATCAGTAGGAGCCGGTATTAAGCCCTTTAACCAACATTCCTCATCCAAGTATATAGTTGGTAAAGAGCGTAATACCAGAACCAACTGATGAGTCGTCAGTAATCACGAAACAAAGGTGCAAATTAGATTATACTTTTCGTTCATGCTGACTTCGTTTTATCCTTCTGGTTCTATTTGAACTAATTTGTTACTGGGAGCGCAACATCTAATACATAATTTAAATGTATTGTCAAAGTGGGAAATTAACGGTGTTTTTTATTAATTTACTTACAGTAGAATCAATTTACACCCATCCCAGGGGAAAGTAATGGTTTTGATTTTGGGATGCCTGCGAAAAGATTTCCTATTTAATTTATTTGATATCATTCACCATTTATTTTCCATACTGACAAATCATTTTAAATTTCTCCGCAATAATTCCGCCAAATTTGTTCAATTCCCATTCAATGGGCAATATTTCACGTAAGTCAATGAAGGCCTAAACATTTTATCCGGAAAAATAAAAGTTACATCCACTTATTTAAAGATAATGCCCCACATATTTGAGTTATATTGATGACACTTTCGTAATAATAACGGAAGATATAAAAACAAATGACATGCGAAAGATTTAAATAAAGTGGGCCATGCAAATGTGAAAACTTTCAGTCTGACACACTGGCTTTCGTTGACATATTGCTATCGAGGCTGGAAGACGGTAGTGATGGACTGCATATTAAATCTATTACCACAGCGCTGTCCCGATTTCCCAGAAGTAAATGTTGGTACGCAATTTGTCCTGTGGAATAAAATAACTGGTCGAAAGTATTTCAACTCCAATAACTGACCGCGTTAAAGTCAACCTTATTTTTATAGAAAAACAAGATATAAATTATCTGATCTGCCGTTTGACTGCAGTTGTTTTGCTTCTTGAATATATTTCGACATCCTTTGGCGGATGTCTTCTTCGGTTCACCCATCATTATTGGTTTTACAAAACGCAAACTAATGAAGTAACCGTGAAATTTTTCTAGCCATATTATTTATACTTCAGACTGCTCTTTCACTATATAGTTGCTTGTCACATGTGTGTGACTGCGTGCTAATCCATCACTTTTATGTTTATCCAACTAAAAGAGGCTAGAGTGGCTGAATAGGAGTTTAAAATTTACATGTATTAGACAATTTTTATACACACTATGTGAAATGACGTAACTGAGGTCGCCCTTACATTTTCGTGTGGGATACAGACGATTAAATCAGAATAACTAGTCATAACCACATGCCACTGGTAGTGATAAAATAAGAAATCCAAACGCGCCATGCAAGTGTTAAATTTTATTCAAACCACTCAGGTAGTTTTCAAGATATTCTTGGTTAATATTTGTTGTTATATCATTAAATAGGCGTACGTCACGCATGTGCACAGGTATGTGTATACATGACTAAAAGGATTCAGTTAAATATAATTAATATGCATGTACGTGCATCTAAATGAAGCTGCAGTCAATAGACACTAATTTACCCTTTGCCCGCGTCAGACTAATTATTTATTTTTAACTTTAAATACACTGTATTACTAGAGAGATATTAATTGGTAGGGTGGAGGGTGAAAATACAAAAAAGTCATATTCAATAAAATAAGAAGCTTAATTAAGATATGAAATAAAATAAGTGATGGTTAGACAAGAAAATTTTGAAAATTATTTAAAGAAAGAATAAGCAATATAAGGAAAGAAGATAGAAGCCCTTTAATAAGCGTTCAACTCACTAAGAGAATTTAAAATCAAACGAGCAGTTAAAGTGGTGAAATTTAGAAGGACTATATTCTCAATAATTGATTAACCATTAATTAGATAATAAGCCCAATAATAAGCCAGTCTTAATCTGATGTTCTTAATCTTTTACTGGAGCTAGCTTCAGATTCTGATTCATGCAATCGTCTTTTCTTACCATTAGCTAATGCTGTATTCCAAATCGAAACTAACGATTTTTCAGCAGTTGTTTCATTCATAATATCATCTATAGATTTAATTTCGATAGATTCTCTAATCAATCTCGTCATCTTGTTACGACTACATATTGCTATGCGTCTGCAATCATCCCAGTTAATAGTGTGTCCGATCTCCACTACATGACGGGCAAGATCAGATTTAGCAACATGTCCATAATTACATGCAGTTTTATGTTCGCCTCTTCTTACCTTGATTTGGCGCATGGTCTCACCAACATACTTGAGACTACAATCATTACAAGGGACTTTATATACTCCTGATATTTCCAAGGGTTCAATCTTTTCTTTTTGGTTAGGGAGTCTAATGTCTATGGTAAAGGACTGTTTTAAAACGGTATTTGCAGTGTACTTTAAAGCTATTGATTTTATTTTTCAACTTAAATTATAGACCGGTAGTACCATGGTCACACGCCCTTCCTTCTCTTTATCAGCTTTTATGTACCTCATATTATGATTAAATTTTCTTACGACATCAATCATTGTTGCATGCATTAAACGATAGAATAACAATTAGCCTTGATTATATCGCGCAGTCTACCTAATTCCAACTTCTTTTTTTAAATTATTATAATCAAGTTTACGGTCTTGATATAAACACCTGGCCCATTAATTACTTACATATGTTAGTATAAACTAAGAATTGTATAGTGTAGAAAAGGCAATTCATCCAGTAGACCGGTTTCGTCCTTATTGAGAACTCATCATGTACTGGCCAGAATTTGCCGCGGACAGGACTCGAACCTGGGCACGTCTGCTTCGGAATCTGGTGCTCTAACCACTGAGCCATCCTGCCGCACACTACGCACCATTTTCAGTTATATACTAACCAATGTAATTTGATTAGTTGCTTCTTTCAGTTGGAGCTCATATGGCATTAATTTAGACCCAAAGTTCCAAATAACCATCCCCAATCTGTCTGAACAGACACAACACTACATGGGGAAGTGGAATTGAAATGAAAATTTTAAATAATTAAACTAAAATTGGTTGCGCGAGTCTACTGGATGAATTGCCTTTTCTACACTATACAATTCTTAGTTTATACTGACAAATGTAAGTAATTAATGGGTCAGGTGTTTATATAAAGACTGTAACCTTGATTATAATAATTGTTATCATCACCCGCGCAACCAATGTTCGTTTAATTATATTTCTTTATGTCTGATTACCTAAAACTCCTTTATGTTAACAGCTTTGAGATATCGATTGTCATACAATACATGTGATTCGACTTAAAACTCCGAAATATTTCCGAGTAAGTCTCCTTCCTAAATTGATCCCTTTCTAATTTTTGAACATTTCTTATTAGCTTGACATCCAAAATTTTAATAAACCTGATGATTACCTTTCTAGAATAAGTTACAGTTCGCTCATTTGACTAGTTAAATTTAAGAAATTTACCATTTAATCATCTCCATGGTGCCAAAGCATTAATATGTCATCCTAGAACCGTAAGCACAATCTTAACTTCAGTGGAGTCCTATCAAAATTAATTTTCCAAATAATGCATAAAGACGTTTGCTACTGGGACCGACAAGGGTTGAACTATTGTGAAACCTCGAATTTGTTTATAGAACTGTTCTCTAAATTTAAAATAAGTAAGGAACATACATGTACACATCGTCTCCATGATATGCTCAATTGTCATTTTACATCCTGTGAATATTAAATGGTGATCCACTAGGAAGCGTCGAAAACAATCCATGGCATTAGGTACCCGTGTATTCGCTTACATAGATACTAGATCTAAGCTTACTAATCTATGATCCTTATCTAGTACACATTTATTTCCTATTTCAACCAACTAATACGAGTTCAACAATATATGGTTTAAGAAATAGGAAAATTTTCTCATTCTGTGACACAGAATCTTAGAAATTTTATATGTTAGAGAGTGTTGAAATTGACAATAATTCCTAATGGATATTTTCTCCAATTCCGCGTATTGCGTAAGCAGGGTTTAGCTTTGCACTAACAGTTTCACAAAAATCCTATTAATCACAATTTCCATTTGATTTTTGTCTTCGATAGGGCTGGGTTTGTATTCGTCCCTTTCTTTTGAACGCTTCAACATCGTTCATACTACCCAATCAAAAATGCGGTTCTATCACATCTTTGTTTACTGACGACGTTTCGGTGCGTAATTTCCAGCACAATCCTCAGGCCACTATGAACAACACAATACTCACAATAGCAGATTTAAGCAAATGTGGTAACCTCGTTCCGAAACCGTTCTATTTATATATTTTTTGACTCGCCAATGGTTTTAAACATAAAATTTGTTTCAGTAACTAAGCTCAGTATATGCATATATCTAGCGCAAATAAAAATCCTCACTCAACAACTAAATATATATATATATATATATATATATATATATATATATATATATATATATCCAAATCTATTTGCAATTGTAGTAGACCAATCCTTACCTCAGTATAATTATAAATAATATATATATATATATAATATATATTTGCAATTAGTAGACCAATCCTTATCTCAGTATGATTGCAGATGTCTCAAATTTCCGGTATACTTAACCTCATCTCGTGTGCAGAATATTGTAGGGGAGAGAGAAAGTATCAAAAAATTTTTTATAACTGTACTGTTACTATGTCACGGTAATCAAAGTTTAAAAATCACAACTAATAAAACAAAAATAACTTGAAAGTCAAATATTTTGTTTTATTTTAAGCCGAGAACTGTAATGTATACAATTGCGTATGAGGTATTGCGCACCCAGTAATTGTCTTTGAAACTAATAATAAGCACACTGCGAGGTTAAGCAACACCTAGAAATAATTGCATAAGAATATATGCTCATATAACTAAAATAAATCATTATACCTATATATATATATATATATATATATATATATATATATATATATATATATATATATACTATCGTAACACTTTATATATATAAGATTTTGCTAGCTGTTAATTTAATATTATCTCTTATTATTATTTATTCCAAGGTCTACACTCATATAGCCACAGCAAATATAAATATATATAAAAACATGTATAAATATAAGCAACTGTGTGTGACAAATATCTTTAATCCTAAATGCATATACATTTATAATAAATTATTATTATTTTTATTATATATATATATATATATATATATATATATATTGGATTAAAGAATTGGACTCACACTGTAGCTTATATTTATATATATGATAAGTATTTTGTATATTTATATAAGGTGTGAATAACGGAACAAATTAATATTAATAATTGAAAAAAATGATTAACAGCTAGCAACTGTGCTTACTATTAATTTTGAAGACCATTAGTTTGTCCATACTATCTCTTCCGTTCTCTCCTTAATTTTAAACTTAAGCATCGCTCTGACATCCACTCTCTTTCTATCTAGGTAACTTGCTGTACCATATGCGAACTAATTTGTTACTAGGTGCGCAATACCTGAAACGCAATTGTATACATTAAAGTTCTCGGCTTAAAATAAAACACAATATTTGACATAAAAGTTTTTTTTAAATTTGATTACCTTGACATTGTAACAGTTCATTTATAACAAAAATGTTCGATACTTTCTCTCCCTACACATTATTCTACATGAGATGAGAGATTATGTAAACCGAAATTTTAGATAGCTGCACTTACTGAGTTAAGGATCTCGTCTGCTAATTGCTAATAGATTTGGATATATATATATATATATATATATATATATATATATATATATATATATAAGTAGATTTAGTTGTGTGTGAGGGTTTCCATGCACTGGACTTATGCATATATGTTTGGTTACCGAGACAAATTCTGTGTTTAAAAACATTGTTGAGTCAAAGAAAATAAAATATAAATTGAAATGTTTCGCAACGAGGTTACCACATTTGCTTAAATCTGCTATTGTGGGTATTGTGCTGTGTATAGTTGCCTGAGGATGGTGCTGGAAATTACGCACCGAAACGTCGCCAGTAAACAAAGATGTGATAGAACCGCATTTCCAATGGTTAGTATGAACGATGTTGAAGCCTTCGGAAGAAAGGACATATTAAAACCCAGCCTGATCGAAGACAAAAAAGGAAATGGAAATTGCGATCAATCGGATCTTTATTAAACTGTTAGTGCAAAGGTACAACCCGCGTACGCAAAACGCGGCATTGGAAAATAGGAAGCTGGCACTCCGCAATCAAATTTCAAAAAATTCTTAATGGATTACCAGGTTTATGCAATTTAACCAAACCATTCAATCTGGGTGCAACTTTATATCGTATTACGCAACTATCTCGTGAAATGTCAGTCTAAAGTATAAATAATATGGCTGGAGAAATATCACGCTTGCTTTATTATTTTGCTTTTTAAAACTTATAGTGATGGGCGAATTGAAGAAGACATCCGTCAAAGGATGAAAATATGTATTCAAGAAACAAAACAACTGGAATTAAAACGCAGATCAGGTAATTTCAATTAATCCAGTTTCGCAATGATCTACCTCTTTCAAACAAAATTTGACAAGGAATTAGATAAAAATAACAAAAATGAAACAAAAAGCGTTGACTTCAGTGCATCTTAATGCACAATTGAAGTTTTTGACACTACAACTCGCCGGCTAAACATAACCATTACACAACAAGCTCCCTGAAATCCACCAGTCTAACATTACTTAGCCATGCACACGCAATAGCTGCTCAGTGTACTATGTGAGTCGGAAATTCTGATTACTAAAGAAACGAATTCAACAGCATTTTGGGCAAAAGTACTGCACTTAAAAAGGGGTGTTTAGAGCAAATATTTGCACTCAGTTGTCTCTTATTACTTCATTCGAAAACAGTCCTATACAATGAAAGTTATTATCTTAAAATAAATTAAAATGAAAAGCCGGAAACCAGCAGACATAAAATTGGAAGGTTGTATTATACAGACAGCGAGAAATATTCAGTTCTATTTAATAATCTCTGAAGTTAATTAAAGCGACTAGGATAAATATCATAAATAAATTTAACTATGATTGGAAGTGCATGAAGTCAGATTGAACAAATGATAATTGGAGAGTCATGGAAAAACCGGAATCCATTCTAAATTGGAAAATAGAAGCGGTTGCATCGAAATACTAAATTTGAGCCATTTAATCTAATTTTCAAGTGTCTGGGGAGGAATATTTAACGACCTTAAAACCAATAATAGGATCATCATATAATTTCATCTTTTTTAATTATTACCTGACCGTATCTATTCGCTTATTCTTCTTTTACAGTGTAACACGTATTAATAAACAGTAATGTTAAATATAACATTTCTTTCAATAATCAGTTCGGTAAATTTCTTTTCTGAAACTCATTTATTTTGCGACCAGGTATATTCATTGTTCTCCTAGCTCATCAGTGAGGTCACGCATAAATACTATATTTAACATTGTAGGTGCAAAATAATTAGTATGAAGTGTGCAAAAAGGAATTGGCATTTCAGTTAATTATATTTATTTGATTACTTCACAGTTCTAATCACACTATCATATGCATGGTGTATGCTTATTATTTAAACTGTTATTATTTGTTAAGAGATCATTGTAGTTTCAATTGAATGAGCGTACATGTGCAGACACTCCGTATAAAACCACCTACGCGAGGCTAATTTTTTTTAGTGAAACATCAACTATGCTTAACAGAGCTTGCAGTAGGTATAAATGAAGCCGTCTAAGCAAAAGTCACACCTTTAATTACTACTTGTCAAAATTCTAAGTGTGACGACTTTACTGCTGACAACAAGGTCCATCACTTGTATAAACGACAAGAAACGGTTGGAGTTTCCAATATTTAATTATCGCTTCTTTATCTCGCAGTTTAACCAAACTGGTCTTCACTCGAAGAATTATCATAATATTTCCAAGCGAGATCGATTAATCTGGCCACCCATGCTCATTGCAGGCAATAGCATTCCTTGGTATATATATATATATATATATATATATATATATATATATATATATATATATAACATACATCATTTCACCTGGGGATGTGATACTCTAGTAAATAATCAAAGCAAGACATTTATACGTATGCAAATATATTTATCGTCAGTATCAACAATGCACTGCATAAGATGCCAAGTCTAATTCACCGAGTAGACCGGATTTTGTAATATCGTGCACTCATGATATATTTTGGAGAATTGCCGTTGTCTGGGTTCGAACCATGAAACATTTACTACGTATCTTGCAAATTATCTACTGCACCACTCAAGCAACCTGTTATATGCAATCTTCAGTAATACAGAAAGTTAGGTTTTGGTCATTCTTTTTCTTCAGGTGCCCCTTTTTGGCAACGTTTATTACTTGAAGTTCAAAATAGCTATCTCCGATAGGCCTTTATAGAACAAACGCTATGTTATCTGAGAAAGAAATATTGAATTACAGATTTCTCAATAGATTTATAGCTTATTCGGAAAATATACACATGAAAAAATCCTACTGCAACACTTATTTATTACCACTTCTCCAGGTTAGATGGTATCCTCTCGATAATGACAGGTCGATTATAGCTAATCGTATCGATATGTCAGAAAGGATGCCAGATTGAATTGCTTAATGAAAAGTCTGACCAAAAAACCTAAATGAGAAGACTATTGAAAATTGCATGAAGAGCACAAAAAAGTGGACGTGTTTCAAAATTCTCAAGCATCCGTTTCCTTGTTCAAGCCTCAGTTACGGCAATTCTGCCGAGCACATGGTGCATTTGATCGAAGCCACAACGATTTGTGTTAGGCCTTTACGTATCAGTCCTTATGCACTTTGACCCACGTATTGCATGCATTTCTAAAATACGTAGTAAATATTTCCATTCAGCTTTTGCTTCACGTTGACAAATTTTAATGTCTATTTTTTAAATGGTTAACAAACACGATCCGGTCTGACCCTATGCCGTTTGTGTAGTGGATAAACAATCAAGGAATTATTAAACAGGTTAAGTCAATATAATTTCATTTGAATCCAAAATTTTATATAAGCTAGTCATAATAGCTATACTGCAGCGTGATACTCACATCATGAATTTTACAGGAAATGAGATGGTTTGCTCTTTCCTAAATCGTCGTTTATTGGATATATGCCTGCAACAGTCTTGTTGAGTTGGTGAAATAATTCTTATACTTGTCTATATTGATTTTTAAATTCTTATACAGCGAATATATAAGGTCAAAAAATATGTACAATTTATTTAGCTCTAAATACTTTAAATCCATATATACATATATATATATATATATATATATATATATATATATATATATATATATATATATCTAGTAAAATAAGTATTTAAATACATTTCCTGATGGTCAATATATGTCATCCAATTGCGAAGATATGCGTCCTTAAAATGCGTCCAAAATAAACATTTTTTAAAGAAATTTATATTTCATGCTTAATCAACTGCAGCTCTTTTTCAGTGGGCAGCGTAATTGAACACTTGACCTGGAATGACATAACTGATACTCTTAATATTTACCTAAGTCCTTCTTCAAGCTGTTCACACTAAGCGCAGATCCAAGCACAGAGGCAATCCCTTGTCTGATGATGGAAATTTTTCGTATTGAGAAAGTAAAAAAATAAGCCTTTTAATAAAATAGGTATAACGACCAGGTGTATGGCCTCAACTCTATACGTATAAAGTCATATATCTTTGTTTTTGAAAACATTATATATATATATATATATATATATATATATATATATATATATATATATATATATATATATATATATATATATATATATATGATATCCATGCCGTTTTAATTAACACAGTATTCTTATAATTAGGAAAACAACACATAAATAACACAGTGGATAAAGGCCATTTATTTCGTGAATACTAAACATCTCTTATACAATCATACATATTTATACATTTTGGGTTTTCAATTGATTATGCTAGTGGTAAAAAATCTGACTCGTTTTTACTGCTGTTTCTTGTTTTGACTGGTTGGTGAGTGTGTATGCGTTTTTGTTTGTGTGTATTCATGTTTGCATGTAAAGGTCATTCTCGCAGTATTGCGAAGTGATGTCTGATATCTTGTCATTATTGTTTGATAGCTTGAGAATTAACCATTTGTGCGCATTGTTCACTGTTACATATACAAGTGCTATTTTTCCCAGTATAGTTGATCGTTTCACCTCGTTGCGTAAAGTTTTCACGTGGTAACAACGCCAGTGTTGATTGCAGTGTTAAATGCTTACATTGTTTGGAGACTTCTGTCATCGTATGCGTCTCTGTTATTTCCACTTCAGTTTGTTGCCAATCCGATTGTACGTTTGTTGATTCTAGTCGAGGGCCCGTTTGTTCTTGGCTGGATACTAGTAGATTGTTGTTGAATTTTGTTATTCTTGGCCAGTCGATAAGAATATCATGTTGATGAAACTTTTGAATATTAAGGTCAGGTGCTTGTTGTTTTATGTTAAGGGCTTCGTAGATGAATAATAATTTTTCTGATTTTGCTTTATGGAGAATTGTGAAATTGGTCGAATTGACAGGGTGCCCCGTTGCCAGTATATGATCGGAAATAGCTGATTTTCCAGATGGTGGCAAGCATTTGTTAATCAATTTCTGTGGCAAATGTCGTTGGATTCTACTTATCAATTGCTTCTTCGTACGTCCGATATATGTGCTACCGCACATACATGAGAATTTTTAGACTATGAATGATTTGGAGAGAATTGGCAATTGATCTTTGGCATCCAACCTCTTGATTCTCTGTGTACTAAATGTCATATTAACTTTAACACTGGGAAAGTTGTCCTTAGTTATTCTATTCAGCCGCTGTGCAATTATTGATGCCTGTAAGTCGCCTCTAAATGGTAAGTTTAGGAAAACCTGCTTGACGGTATCCTCTCTAGTACGAATCTGCTGTGGTCTGATGTTGACATCAATGAAACGCTCTGGGTAGTTGTTCATTAGCAAAATTTTCCTAAGGTAGCCCAGTTCTTCCTCAATCTTGTGTTCAGAGCAGATCTTCCTGATTCTGTTTGCTAGGTTGTTTACTAAGCTTCTTTTGTAGGATTTTGGCACACTACTGTTGTAGTGAATGTATTGTCCGGTGAAAGTGGATTTTCTATGTATGGCCAGTGTCAAATCTCCGTTTGCTTCTCGAATGATTTTGATGTCAAGGAAGGGAAAACTGTCGTCTTTCTCTACCTCGAGAGTGAATTTGATGTCTGGATCGACTCAATTTGCTTGTTTGGGGATTTCGGAAGGGTCTGCTGCTTCTGAGATGAACAACAAGATATCATCTACATACCTTTTGTAGAGTGTGCACTGGTCAATTATACCTTTTAGGCTCGTTTTTTCCAGGTGATACATGTATACATCTGCCAGGAGGGGTGCGATGCAACTTCCTATAGCTACACCATTGATCTGACGGTAGTATATCCCTTCGAAAGTAAATTGCATGTTTTTAGTACATGCTAATATGAGGTCTTTGATGTCATTGGTGTCTATAGGGAAGTCAAAAAACTTATTTTTGATGAGGTCACACAAGATCTTCGTTGTCTTATCCAGTGGTATGTTTGTAAATAAGGATGAGACGTCAAGCGAGACCATTTTATTCTGTAGGATGTTCTTCCCTTTCAATTCATTTGCTAGTTCGAAGGAGTCCTTGATAGTGTTAGCGTTTATGATGCTCCGTATTGGTTCAAGTAGTTTGCAGAGAAATTTGGCTGATTTATGTTGTGGAGCGTTGATCATTGACATAATGGGCCGCATCGAAGGAGCTCCTGAGGCTGTCACGGTTTTATGAGTTTTTGGTTTGCAGTACAATCTTGCGGTGTTTGTTCCGACTGGTTTTGCTTTTTGGATGTCTTCTGTGAGTTTTGATCTAATCTCGGAGTCAGCCATCGATGTTAGAACATGTTTTTCCATCTTTTTCAAAATTGTAT